>PVKH010005383.1:0-22195 GCA_004027955.1 Chaetophractus vellerosus
GTTACTGAACCTTTTCAACATTCTCTCTCAACATATCCAGGCCTATCTTCCTGCCTTACCACCCTTCCTACTTACTATAAGCCTCACTGTAATACATGCCTGAGTGCCTTAGCTTCCTTGACCTCCTACAATCCCTTTGCCAATCCTTAGTTCCGGTAAATCCATTTCATCAACTCTTGCGCTGGATGAGGCAAGGGCTATGAAAAAAAAGAGTATTATTGTCTTAAGTGATGCCACTACAAATTCATGCTATCCAACTGTAGCTAGATAATCAGGTTTACTCACTAAATGCTTTCAAACATTCCTAGTGGATTCTCAGATGATTCCCCACAGAGACTGTCCAGAATTCCTTCCTGTTTATTAGTAGCTGGCTTTACCTCTTATTTGATTGAGGCCAAGGTCATCTGAAACTCACCCCCACAACTTTTCTCTGTCTCAAAGATTCTCTTAATTTTCTTCTTTTTTATTCTCTTTTCTTCTCTCTTAGGGAAGAATTATCCCTACTCCTTTGTAAGACTGATCCCTTTAATTCTTCAATTAGTTCTTCTCTTACATCTTTTTTTTCTTACATCTTTAATGTCTCCAATTTCAACGGCTCTTTTTCCCAACCTTAAAACATGTCTACTTCTATACTACTACGCCCCCATCCACACACACAAAACCACTCTCAATGATGCTACTTTCCACCTAATCTAGTTCTCACTGTCATGCTTTCCATTGCTTTTTTCTTAGTTCTCATCTTATTATACCTTTTGGAAACATTTGGCAATTCTCTTTCCTGAAATTCTTTTCTTCTTTGAATCATACATTCTCTTGGAATTCAAAAATTTACTTCTTGCCTGACTCCATCTGTGACCACTTCTATGTCTCTTCACTAACTCTTGCTATTCCAGCTGCTCCCAAAATATTTCTCAAAGCATATTATTCTTTGCCCTTTTCACATTTCACTCTCCTTGGAGAGTTCAATTTTTCTTAGAACTTCAAGTTATCATCTCAATGAAGATAGTATCTTTAGTCCTTTCTGTATTGACTTTCAGTTTCAAATTTCAACTGCTCATTAGATAATTCTATCAGATATACCCCTGTTCCTCAAACTCAGTATGTTCCCTAACCTGCTCCAGGCCCATATTTCCTATTTTGATTAATTATAACTCCAACCTTTTGGTCCATACCTCAGGCTTTATAAGCCTCGTAGGCATCTTAGAGCCTGCAGGTCCTATTCTCCTCCAATTCCAATCACTCCCCATTATCTTATCAATCCCGCTATTTTAGCTTCTATATACTCCTTTTTATTTTTTTCCCTATTAACACGGCATAATTCAGTAGTTAAGAGAACAGGCCCCAAAATCACAACTGGATTCGAATCCCAGATCCTTCATTTACTAGCTTTGTGATTTGAGCAAGTCCCCTAACTAACTCAATCCTTAATTTCTGCATCTATAAATCCAGATGTTGCGAGGTATCAAATGACTAATGCACATAAAGCACTGAGCACAGTGCATAGCAGATACTAATGCTCAAAAAGTATTTATTATTGTTACTACTACTGCAATAGCTTCTAATCCTTTGTCCTTCTACTACAACCATCACTGGACCAATCATTCTCCTACATGTAGACTGGATGATATCATCCTTTCTTCAAAACACTTTCAGTGGTTCCTCACTGCTTAAAGAATAAAGTCAAAACTGCTTACTATGATTTTCAAAATCTTCTACAAAATAAACCAATCTCAATTCTCCCCCCAAGGTATTGAAAGAACACCTTCCTTCTAAAACATGATCTTAAAAATGTGAACTATTAAAGCCATATTTACTTCATCTAACACCTATTTGTCCCATGAATATGAAGAATTCACCTGAAAATTTTGTTTTCAAAAAAATTTGTTTTGAAACTTCATCCTCCAATCAAAATTGTAAAATATTTTCGTGTGATCCTGAAAGAATTTTAAGTTAGTGTTTCAGATACCCATGACTGTTCCTGCCTCACAATTTACATTTCTACAATAGACATCTAATTTCATAGCAAATATTTACTTGAATTCTTCCTCATTTGGCTGGTAATGAACTTTGCATCAGAAGCCAAAGACAGAACCTGGCAGAATTTCAAAGATAGCAGGTGGAAGAAAAAGAAAGCCAACTGATGAATATAATGATGAAAGAAACTTAATATCCCTTAGTGGTAATAATATGGTATTGTAAAACATGACTATTCTTGGAATTTGTTTTATTCTTTTCCTAAGTATTCCTTACAGAAATCATCTACTTGCCACCAAGTAAAATCAAATTAGTTTGTCAAAAGATCTATAAATTTTCCTATTTCATGTTGCTTATTGATTAGAGTGCATCTAAGTGACCATTTCTATTTGGAAAAGTAATTGCATGTTTAAGTAAACAGAATCTGGAGAGAAATCAATGATTCTTCTTTCAAGTTTTTTTCTCCTCCATTAATTTATCCTACTAAGAATTTCCAAATACATGTTATCAGAATGTTATTTTATGAATAAAACATCTTCATGGGTGAGAAAGGGGGAAAGATTCTCATCTTTCTAGCTGTTGGCCATTCCTTATGCCAGCCAGTCAAGACTTTTAAGTAAAAAATCCATCAGTTCTACTTTCTGAGCAAAAGCTTATGTGTATGTATGGGGCAAACAGGGGGAAGAGAGTAAAATGGGGGAGAATATCAAAGTATTAGATTCACTGTTCCAATAAGTAATTTAAAATTGAGTTATCTGGGTGCTAAAATTTGAACTTTGATTATATCATGACGGCTAGCCTTTTTTTCTAATAAAAATGACAATAAAGGGCCTGGCTAGATAGCTCAGTGGATAAAAAGCGCACTGGGGTACCACATGGGAGGCCCCAGGTTCGGTTCCCAGGGACCTCTCTGAGCGGGCAGACGGCCTTGAGAAAGGCAAGCCGCCGTGGGCGGGGCAAAAGCTGCCGTGGGCAAGGCAAAAAGTTGCCACGGGCAGGGTGGAGCCCCCACGGGCATGGCAAAGTCACCGGTGAAAAGCGGAGCTGCCGCCTGCGAACCTTGGAAGCCAGGCAGCCCGCAAAAAACACGGAGGACTGCTGCCCACAAAACATGGAGCGGAGCCGCCGGTGAAAACGGAACGGAGCCACCCTCGAACGGAGCAAGCCGCCGCCGCGGAGGGCCGACTCGGCGCATCGCCACATAGACGGGGGAGACAAGAAGCAAACAGAAAAACACAGAAGAATGGACACACAGCAAGAGCAAGCAGAAGGGGGGGGATATGTAATAAATAAAAAATTTTTTAAAAATGACAATAAAAATAGAACTCATTGAACTTGAACAAATTTCATTAGTTTTCTTGGCTTAGGCCACATTAAAGGTTACTGGTTCTAAGGAGGAGGACCTTAGTGATTTTATAAAATAAAGATTTCAGAACAAGCACATTTGGTACAACAGTAAGTCATTAAAATATTATCACTAACATTAGGTAATGGAGCCCTCAAAAATCTAATTTAGGTTTTATTTCAACTAATCATATTTAGGAGGATGACTTACACACTGTGATAGATATATTATAATGACAAAAGATTGAAGGCTATTGCAGTAATCATAACAATAGCAAACAAAAGTAAACTGACTGTATCATTAATGAAGAATTATTAAATTACTATCAGAGCTTCTTCCCCCATCACCCTACAGATGACCCCAGATGATATTTATTTGTGGCCAAAGTCAGGCTTTTAAACTTACCTAGACCCCCAAATAATAAAAATGCTGCTCCTATGTGTGAAAAGCAAGAGAATCATTAAATTTCTCAAAGACTTAAGATACCATACTAACTACCAAGGCAAATGTCACCCATTAGAGCTGTGCTATTTAGTATAGTAGCACTACGACATGTGGCTATTGAGTGCTTGGCACATGACTAGGTTGAGTTGAGATGTTCTGTAAGTGTAAAATATAACTGGATTTTACAGAAAAAAAAAAGTAAAATATCTCAATTTTTATATTGACTGCATATTGAAAAGATACTTTGGATATAATAGGTTAAAGTATATAACCAAAGATAATATCTTTTATTACTTTTTAAAATGTGGTTAATAGAAAATTTAATATTACATATGTGGCTCACATTATACTTTTTTGGACAGTGCTGTTTTATAGGATCTGCCTTTCAGCAAAGTATATTCTGCATCTGTGACTCTACCTTAATCATTTACCAAGTTTTTGCTTATAGAAAAATTCCCTTATTTAATCTGCATTGGGTTGGCCTGAAGAAGATTTCAAGCAAGGATATTTTAGCCATTATCAGATGGATCTAAGTTTCTCAAACAGGGATTCATATTCTGGGAGAATCTGCAATTATTTATGATAATGCAAATTTAAATTTTTCTCATTTTAATAATGAACTAAATTTTTTTTTCTTTTGGTTAAAAGCATAATTGGCCACTTAATTTTAGCAAAACATCACAAACTCAAGATCATTCATTTGAATTTTATTAGTTTTGCAGTATAGTTCTATGGCTATTTAAGTGCTATATGCCTCTCTGACCCTTCTGCTGTATCTCTCTCTTCCTCACTCCCTATGTTCCAGCCCAAATACCTTCTTTTAGTTTTTTGAAGTGGCCGACCTTGTTCTGGCTGTATGGCCTTGTATAGTTTGTTTCCTCTGCCTGGAATATTCCTTTCCCAGATTTTCATATGACTGCCTCTTCATCATTCAGGTTTCACTCATCCCCTCCTTAGAAGGGTCCTCACTTTCCATTCAATCTAAAGTAACTCAACAGTCACTCTAAACACAAGAGCCCACTTAATTTTATTCTTGGCACTTCTCAATATGATATTTTCTTCCTTATTGATTTGTTTATTGTTTCTACCCCTAACCCTCCACCAATATACTACCAGTAGAATATAAAGTCCATGACAGGTCCAATTCTATCTTCCTGGCATCAAGAGCAGTGCCTGACACATAATAAGCCCATTCATTCACTCAGTTCCAATATTTTCTGAATAGTTGAATCAATCATTGAATTAAAAGCCTTCATATGGGTGCCTGTAAAGCCCTGCAAGACCTATTCCCTACCTAAGTCTTTGGCTTCATCTCACACTGGCTTTTTCCTCACTCTCTATGCTTCAGCCACATTGGCTTTTTGTAATTCCCCAGATTCTACATGCTCCCCTCCAGGCACAGGGCCTTTCCCAGTTCATTCCTTTCATCTGGTTAATATTTATTATTTTTTCAGATTTCATTCAATCATCACCTCCTTGATAACCAGACTAGGTCAAATTCCGCTATTATATGCTCTTAAAACTTCTTCATATCTCTCTTCTGAGCATTTATGAAGTTATAATTTTATACTTAATTTTGTGGATTATTTGATTTGTTATCTGTCCCTGTACTAGAATGTAAACTCCATGAGAGCAGGAACCACATCACATTTACAGTACCTGGTACACAAAAGGCTCTCAAATACCTATTAAATGTATACATATCTGTGAAATGAAAAAGGAACAACAAAAATTTAAGAAAATATTCCTTAATTTAAGTAAATAGCTTTTTCATAAAATACTTTTTATTTAACAAGGTCTGTTTTGGGAATTAGAGCTGCTTTCTGAGCCTCTTTAAAAAAAAAAAAAAAAAACCTAAAAGATTACCCATCTAATATTACAAAAGAAAAACAAATTTATTTTGGGGTGTTCAAACTTCCCAATTTATACATTTAAAGCAAAATTTCAACACCAGGTTTTTGGACTGTATTGTGTATCTTTTGAATTAGGAATAGCCCTGATTTAAATTAACAAGATATACTCAAAAATACTGAAAGCATCTCCTGATGTGATGGAATAGGGAACACACACTACCTCCTGTGATGTATTTTTGCCAAAATTTTAACTAGAATCTGATCATGTCTCTAGATCTAATTAAATGATTTATAGGAATATAGGAGACAGAGGAATATGTTAAAAGCTGCCACATGGATTAACAAAATCTATAGGGAATTTCAATGGCACAAATGACCCAGTTAGTTCAACAAATAAATGCCAAACAAAAAGTGAAAAGACTGTATGTGGATATTTAGTTTCCAATAATGCCTAGTCAAATTGGAAGATCTCTTTGTCAATAATATACTCAATAACGTATGCATAGAATTATAACGTACCATATTTTTAAATGTTTTTGATGGGAAGTGTACAAAATAGAATTTATCAAGAAGAGAAAATTTAGCTATTTATTTATGCATCTGTGTGTGAATCTGCTCATTTCTTATCCAAACTATCAATAATAAAAAACAGATTTCAACCAACCATTCTAGAGAAAAGACTGAATTAGCTTTTACTCTCTCTACAGAAAATGTCACATGAAGTAGTGATCAAAGAATAAAGCCAAAAGAGTAGGACTAGTAAGTATTATACAGGTGTGCCAGGCAGTTAATTAATAAAAATGCTTTGATACTCTTCTGGATTTTGTGTTGTTTGATGCATCTGTCAGCTTAAAAAATGCATAAATTGTTGGAGCTGTTCTGAAAAAAAAAAAAACAAAAAAAAACAAAAGGACAGAAGAGGAACCTGTAGATTAAAAGGGAATGCAATACATGGTCCTTGTTTGGATCCTGATTCAAATAAACAAACGATAAAAAAAACTGGGGGACAATCAGGAAAAATTTGAACAATTATTGGATATTTGATGATCTAAAGGAGATATTTTTAGTGTTTTTAGATGTGATTGTGGTATTTTGGTTATCTTTATCTGTCAGAGCAATGTACTGAAGTATTCATGGAAAAATGACATGGCAAATGATTTGCTTTAAAATAACCCTGTATTTGTGTGTGTATTGCTCAAATAAAGGTATAAGACACAAAACAGAAAGTAAAGCTTTAAGAATTAGGCAAACGTATCGGTGCTGTGTTTGCTTAAAGCAAAGGGTGAATATTTTGAATATACCTACACACTTAATATATTTGAGTAGGGCAGGCTCTGAAATCTCTGGCTATCCAAAAGCCTAGAGCAGTTAAGTATTTACCTTCACATAATTTTCCTTTACAATCAGTTTCTGATGAAAAACAAATTCATAGGCCTCATTCAGGTTCTTGCCAGTTTCACTGATGGACATTTAATACATCATTCAGAAGTTCGGGCCAGAGCTGTTACCTTGTTACTATTCATAAACAGTTTTTTCTTTTCTTTTTAAGAAAATTCAAACAGGGTTGATTTATATTTCAATTAAGTACAAACTTATGTTTAAATGGAACTGGGGATAACAAAATTTCTTGGTCTTTATCCCTACTGTAGATTTTATTGAGTCAACAGACTCACTGAATAAACTGAAGCAAGGATAGAATACTGTCTAAAGAAAGCAGGGAAAATTTGCAGGGTACTAAGAGCCTGCCTTTAGATCCATTTGTCTCCTGAAAAGGTACAAGTTAAACCTTGTAGGCCATCAGGAAATGCATTATGGCCTTCAGGATAAAATGGACCCACCTCTCAGCTGTGGAAGTTTCCATTTTTGAGTTGAACACTTGGTATCATAATTCCTCCTCAAAGGCAGAAAGTATCCTTAAAAGGAAATCTCATATGAATGCGGAAAACATGCTTAATTAGAATCAAATTAACCAGAACCCTCAGGAAACAGGATCTGTGTTCTACTTTCTACTTTTTGAATAAAGTAGTGACTTCCAAGAAAATAAACTGTCAAAGAATTACCGAAGATAAAACTCTAAGAAGCCTGGGGTCAGAGTCAGTCCAAGCCTCTCTGGAGGAAATAGGGTATATGGAAAGAACATGTGACTGAAGCCAGAAGTTTCAATATTAGCTCTGGTTCTGGCGAAGACAAGACCTTTCTCAAGTTCCTCACGTATCTTGACCTTCAGCTTCTTCATCTGTGGTATGAGAATGGGAATAGATCATCTTTAAGGTCCTACTTATAAAAATATCAAATCATTTTTGTTTGTTTGTTTGTTTGTTTTTTGTTACATATCCCCCCCTTTCTGCTTGCTCTTGCTGTGTTCATTTCTCTGTGTTCTTCTGAGTCTGCTCTGTTTCCCCCCATTGCGGCGACGTGCCGAGTCAGGTCACCGTGCAAGTGGCTCTGCTCTGTTCGCAGGCGGGTCTGCTTCCATTCACGGGCGGCTCCGTTTCTGTTCACGGGCGGATCTGCTCCGTTCGTGGGTGACTTGACCTGCCAGTGGTGGCTTTGCCCTGCCTGTGGCGGCTTTTTTTGTCCTGCCCACGGCGGCTCTGCCCCACCCACGGCGGCTTGCCCTTCTCAAGGCAGTCTGCCCGCTTTGGAGAGGTCCCCAGAACCGAACCCAGGGCCTCCCATGCGGTGAACCAGCACCTATCCACTGGGCTACAGCCAGCCCCCTGAAGTATTTTGGAATTGACATGTACACAGAAGCTGAGTTGAGGGTTTTATAAAAAATATGAATTAAATTAAATTAAATCTACCATCTGATGTCAATGTTTAAGTTTTCACTTTCCAATTTGATTTTTACTGTGAATAAGCAAATTCTGAACTTTTAGATCTACATATTAAGTTAGAGAAATATTTTCAGATTAAAACATGTACAAGTCTACTATTGCATTAAGAAGGAATTGTTAGTAACCATCAAAGTGATTTTATTTAAATATCTCCTTATATTATATTAATTCAATCAAAATTATGTATGTATACGATGATTAATTTCATAACTACTTGGTTATGGTGTCCAGTTGTTTGTCAGCAGCCCTGACTATTATTTTAAGGGCATTTCATAGATGAATTTACATCATTAATTAGTTGATAGCATTTACAATCAAGAAATAAGACTGCTCTTAGCAATGAGGGGAGTCTCCACATCCAATTGGTTGAAGATCTTAAAGCCAGAACAGAGAATATCAGATGTCAGAAAGAATTGCTGCCTTTTCTTCAGGCAGCCAGTTTCTCCTGGGTAATACATCATTACCTGCATCAGAGTTTCTGTATTTCAGCCTGCCCTACAGAATTCAGACTGGCCAAACAAGAGACAATCCTTATATCTCTTTATATATATATATATATATATATATATATATATATATATATATATATCTTTATATAACCTAGCCAGGTTGACAAATGAAATTAGCCATCACATGCATTTTTTCTTTTCCTGGGATTAAAATAACACTCCAAAATGGATTGTCCTGTATCTGTGTTTAATATTTTGCCAGTGAACACTTTAAATGATCCCTTTCATAAGATCCAGGATAGGTGTAACATGCCTTCCAAAGAAAGGGAGTTATTATGTACACTCCCCCTTGGTCCCAGCCCTCATATCAGGGATGTATTTTCCAAGTGATAATCTGCCAAAGCTATCTATTTTTTCTTACTGCCTCCTCTCTTTAATTATGAAAAATCTGATTTCCATATAACTTTAAACCCCAGTATTCCCCATGATCTCTATCATGAAAGAAAATATGCTCTGTGCTATTCCACTTCTTGGCCTGTGCTGCCATTGTTCCTGACACCCAGAAGTACATGTCTCTTTGAGAGAATAATATCTACTCTTACAACCTAGCTCAAAAGCAACCTCCAAGAAAATCTCAGGGAATTAATGTCTACTGTAGCATTTTCCTTCAATTCCTCTTATAACCCACTTCAGACTGTCAATTATTGTAACCATTCATATTCTCTGATGCCAGGAAAATTTTAACTATATTTTCATCATCCACAACTCACATGGTTTCTTTCTCATAGTACCTATTGAATGAACATTAAATAAAATATCTACCTACCTTATACACATAATTGCAAGAATTACTAGTTAACAGAATATTAAATAGTGCCTTTCTGATTTCTTTAGGAGAAACAATGTAACACTGGGTTGGTCACATCAAAAATAAAAATAAAAAAGGAAAGAACAGAAAAGAAAGAAGAAAAAAAAAATGGATCAAGGGAAAACATTTTATTTAGACATTAAAACCACCATGTAAGTTATAACTGAAATAAATGAGAGCAATTAGCCCTGATAAAGGACAGGAAAACCACTAAAGGATATCTGAATTCAAACATTAGGCCTACCACAAACTTCAAAATGGTTGCAAAGGATCAATGTAATCGAGAGCCATATTTTTCCTCAATATAAGACTGATAATTCAATCACTGTGTAGTATGAGGATAGAAGTGGCTGCCATGAGAGGTGGGGCTATATCTCTGGATACATTCATGCATGGATTGAACGGCCATTTTAGGAGATCTGTTTATCAAATAGATTAGATACCCTTCACTCAGCCTTTCAATTCTAAATCTATAATTATATCCTAGTGCCGGAGAGGATAATCTACGGTTAGCCAATGAGCTATATGCATATATATATATATTAGTCTAAACCAAGACAAGTATATGGAGATTTTAAGCAATGGAGGGGTTATTTAAGGGACACAAGGCTGGATTTTAGTTAGAAACACATAAGAAACTAAATAAAGGCTCTACAAGAGTAAAGTGGTAGAAGTTATAGGAAGACAACTACTGCAGCTATAGCTCTTGGGAGTCATCCAGTGGTACTTAGCATTATCACAGTACTTATTTGCTAGGTATGCAAAGTGGGACAAGTTCCTTCACCTCTCTAGGCCTCAGTTTTCTCACTTAAAAAATGGAGTTAATAATTCAACTTTCAAGAGTTATTGTGAAGGTGAAATTAGATAATGTATATAAAGAGCCTAATACAGAACTTTGCAATATTAAGTTCTCCAAGATGAACTGCTTAATATAAGTAGAGGTTAAATATTATGTTTAATCTTCTCAACCATGAGTAAGAAATTGTGGTCCAGATGGTACAGAATAAAAAGTAATAATACATTTCTACCTATGTTGCCAAATTGTGAACATTGGCAAAGGGAAAAACAATATAATATACTCTTTGATTTAAATTAATATTAAATATAATGGTTAAGATAATGAAGTATTCTTTTTTTGTTTATCAATTTCTATGTCATGAATTCAAAATAATAAAAAGATTAATTTTCTCTAATTTGAATTCCAAACAATGAAAATATTCATCCTTGAAAAATATGTTACAGGTTGAATTTTGTAAGTTAGTTCAGAGAAAATTAGTGGTTCCCACATACAGACAACTTAGAGAAAAGTCTTTGGTGGTTTATGTATGAAATCACTCTGGAAATAAACTACACTCTTAAAAATTATTACTGCTGAACCACTTCATTAAAAAAAGACAATATTTTCCTAAAATATTGGTAAGCAGCTGTTTTCCATTGCTTTCAAATATACATAATTTTGCCTCATTCCCTTTACTCCAATTACTTTAGATCATCCTCTCTTTAAAAAAGGGTGTGTGTGGGGAGGACTTTTTTTACATTGCTTTACAACTAAGAGAAAAGTCTTTTTGAGATCTTCATGGCAGTGAGTGATAAAAGTTTTGGATTCCTTGGGTTATTTCACAACCTTCCAGGATGGAACTACCATGCCTAAAATCAGGCACTTCTCAAAATCTAGCTCTCAGAGTCTTCAGTGTTCTATCTTCCATATTTAAATTTATGATTTTGTTTTTCCTGGATGTAGACACATTCAGCTACAATTTATATTAAATCACTTGAATTTTGAATCAACCCCTTGGAATTTTAGGTGTTCCTTTTCAGGTTATATTATTTTTTAAAAATGCAATGACATAAACTAGTTTGGGAAACTAAAATAAATATTCAGTAATGTGAGACATTTAATATCCCTTCTGCCTTCCCACATCTTGCCTATGTTCATATTCAAACAATCAGCCAAATGTTATTTTAAAGAACAACCTAAATTTCTATGGAATCAATTTGACTATGGTGACTCTAAGTAAACTGAAGCATGTAAAGGCACTAATTCTCTTTAGGTGTAGCTCAGCTTTTCTCTGGTCGAGTTACATACAATGTATAAAGGGAAGTGATAGATTTTGGGGTTTTGCCATCAAGCATGGATCACAGTTCAGACTGTAGACCACCCTCTCTCCCATATAGGATTGTAATCAAAGGTGTTATTTCAGAAACAAGTATTATCTAATGAATAATATATTCCTAAGTTTGGAAAGTGGATTGAACGAGAATTCTGTTTATACTGGAGTCACCAAATGATTTAGCATCTCTATGATTTGCTTATTGATGAAATGGAAGGTATATCCATCATAGAGCCAGGCACATCATTAGAGCTCAATAAGTGTTAACTATTACTGACATTATTATGATGTGATAGGAAACAAAGCAGACAATAATCAGAAGTGTATAGATTTTTTCATTGCATCTGGCAATGAAAATTGATGGTTATAATTTCAAGCAGCAGTGCCATCAGTTAAAAGTAGATTCCATTGTCTTGTAATGTGATCCCAAAAGGTTGATTCTTATGAAACTCAAGACTCATATATAAAGTCTATTTGAAAGATTTCTACTTAATCTAATAAAATGCACTAAAAGGAGACCAGAAATGATAATTTATTTATTCAAAAATCAAAATATGCTACCAAATAATCAAAGAAGAATCACTTTCCTGAGAAAAATCTAACTTTCAAATTATTTATTTGCCAATTTTCAGATGTACTTTTTCCTCCTGAAATTCATCATGATCTCTAATGTAGCTTTATTTAAATAAAGAAAAAAAGAAAAGAAAGACATTGGTAGCAATCACTATTAGTATATTAAAATTTTTTAAAAAGCATTTTATAAACTAGCATTCTTCTATATGTTTACTTTTATATGAATAAAGAAAAAAAAGATGGAAAACTTTTGCACCAAAGAAATAAATAACTAATCACCTCATATAATAAAGTTATATAGTTCCTCCAGTGTTCTGATTATCTTAAGGATAAACAGATTTATACAGATGATAGCATTACAATGACCAGGGCAAATTCTGAAAAAATGGAATGAAATGAATACTGATTTCTAGTATGAAAGATTGCCCAGAATTTGACTTTAATAGTAGGAAAGAGAACTACTGTATACTTGACCTTCAAACCAAACAATAGCCACACTGTACTTTATATTTCTGACTTCCATTGCATTTTTCTCTCTCTCTTTTCTTTTTCCGGTCTAAGTTTTATAAGAAGAAGGCTAATAGGACCCCACCAGTTGCTGGACTGAAATGAATTGCCTTTATTAATTGGTAGCTTTAGGCTTATGTCCTTTTCCCATGATTTGAACTTCGTCTTTTTCATAGAACAAAGATCTCATTTAAAACAGTCAAAGACTGGGTGTATATGATGCCAAAACAGTTTGGCTAAGTGATGACAATTTCCAGATATTTGTAAATATTGGAACATTCAGCAGTGTCCAAAACTTTTATTCTGTAGTTCAGTGCTTCCTAGACTTTTTCAAAAATTCTTGAACCAAAAAAATTTCCAAAAGCAAAATAGGTTCTAAAATAAGCAGGACATTTTTCTTAGATTATGAAACAAACCAGCAAAAACAAGTTCCAGTTGGTATCATTATCATTTCATAAAAAAGGGCAGAAAGAACAGAACAAACAAGGATATTCTTTAGAAATGAATTAGTTTACATTATGGAGAAATCCATATCAGTTTTAAAAAAATTATTTTCCTTATTTTTCTTACTTCGCCAAAGACCAGTTTTTAAAGCTTCATAACACGGTGGAGTGCTACCAGACTATATACTGATGTTTGGCAAGCACTGCTCTAAGATTTGAGTGGGTGCTGAACTCTACTCTTTGCTTTTCTGGCCAGTGCATCTTCCATTGCATAGATAGAATCAACATCAGTGGGTGTCTATATGCTTTTATTTATTTGGTGATGCTGAATATATTCTCTCAATTTACAAAGTTTGGAAAATATTGCTGAACATGCTTAGAAAAATCTATCTTCTAATTGCAATAGCAATAAACACCCAAAATGTGTATCAAGTTTACATACCCCAGTCTGAAAGTAATGTTTTTTTTGTCTTTACTCCCTCCAGCTTCTGCCAGAAGCCACAGCATTCTATCAGATAGAACCACACCACCTTTCTCTAGGTTCTTCTTCCCACCTCCATCTTTAGATTTTCTCACACTCTGATCTCTAGTGTCTCTATCCTATTGAATTTATGCCAGTGCTCCCTTCTGCCAGCTGTATCCAATTCATAGTTGATGTGAATAATCAGGTTTTTAACTTGAATGTCCCAAAATAGATTCCCTGATTAAAGTAGGAAACATCCATACTTGAGCTTTAGATAAGTAAAGATCCATTCCCAGCCCAAGTGCAACTTCTGTGCTTCTATCCCCATTTAAGGCCCAAGTCCCCTGAAACACAATGTTAGAGAGAAGCAACATACTTTTTCAAAAATTTTCCTAAAACATCAAGAGCAGGCCTATCAGTAATAGTAATCTATTTTCCAGTTTTATAATGTAAAAGTTATGGATAGAAAGTAATTTGTGAATAATTTTGGGGGATTCAATCATGTCTCTCACAAAAAACATGTTCAAGTCCTAACCACAAGTCCCCATAGGTGTGAACCCATTTATAAATAGACTCTTGGAAGATATTATTAGTTAAGGTATAGACTTATTTGTAAATAGGGCCCTCGAGGATCCTATTTAGAAAAGGCCAAATTGAATCAGGGTTTGTCTTAACCCTTATGGTTAAAGTCCTTAAAAAGAGAGAAAATGTAGTCAGAGACAAATATCCTGAGTAGGAGAATTAGAATCCCAAAGGAGAAGCCATATGCCAGAGGCAGAGACAAAAACCAAGGAACTCTTAAGTGTTGTAGCAAGCAAGGCCTGTCATAACCTAATTTTGGACTATAGCTTCCCAAACCATAAGAGTATAAATTCCTGTTGTATAAGCCAACACATTGTTTGGTATTTGTCATAGCAGCTAATCTGATAATACATGTTTTATTTTTCACTAGAGTAAATTAATATTCACCTAGGAATTCAGCAAATATATATTCAGTTCTTGCTATATGTAAAACATTGGCATAGGCTAAATAAAACCTTGGCTGAAAGATAACACAAATGCCCTTAGAGAAACAAAAACCAAATGAACAACAAAAGAGAGGATAACAAAGAACTAAGGAAATTATCAGGACGGAGAAATTCATACCATAGAGAAGAGGGCTAACTCTTTGATAAGGATCTTGGCGATAATACCTGGCCTTTAAAACTAGATAGGATTATAAACAGCAGAAAGTGGTGTGTTAGAGAATCCCATACAGATAACATGGATAACAACCAGAAAATAGAAATAAGGATATACACAAAAGGAAGGAGGTATAAGTGCCTACTATATGCCAAACACTGTGGGATGAACTATTAGTTGTTGTTTTCTGTTTTAGGGAGGTACTGGGGTTTGAACCTAGGACCTTGTACATGGGAAGCAGGTACTTAATCCACTGAACTACACCTGCTTCCCATAAATATATTTTATTAAAGGCTTATTACAACACTGTGAGATGGGAATTTTCATTTCCATTTATTTCTCTTCATGAAATTGACTCAGATAGGCTATTGGAAATACCCTACATCACAGAGCTATTATGACTTGGAGTCAAGATATCCATTTTCATATGACATCAGATGCTGTGCTCTTTCTGCCTTCTTCCATACTACCTGTAAGAATGGTACATTTTGGGTAATATTAAGAAGTGATTCTTGAGAAGCTTAGTTACCTCTTGCTATCACATAACTGGCCTTACTTAACTGCCTTTTATTTATATTCTTTTATTTGCTTCATACTTGGTCTTTTTTCCCCCACAAACTCTGTGGGTAATCTTATCTATAACCATGGCTTTCATTACTGGTAGTATTTTGACATGTTTCAAATGTATATCTTCCCAGACAGACTTCCTTCCAGAAGACAAAACAAAGGCTTGATAGAAACCTCTATTTAGATGTTGTACATATCTCTCAGAACCTGCACGAATTAGACAGAACTCACTCCTTTTTCTTCTCTCCATTAATGACATCATCACGTTCCTATATGTTTTAGAATTGGTTATGAGCATCACTCATCCAAAGAATCATACAAGCCAGAACCTCTTCATTATCAGCAGATGTAATCCATGACTACAATTTTGTTTAACACTGTAATCATTTTTCTTATATTTTCTTTTGCTTATATATTCAATGCCACTGTCTTAATTCAATACCTCATACTCTCTTCCATGGATTATGCAATCACTTCTTATAAACCTTCCTTTTCAGGTTTACTCCCAAAATGTTATACATAATGCCTCCAGAGTAATCTTTCTACAGAACAAATATTACTCTCTTCTGGTGAAAGATGACAGATCAAGACACATGTGCAATTTTACCCTATTCATGAAAAACAAAAAGACAAACAAAAAAAGAAAAAGAATAATCATACTAAATGAAGAGAAGAAGCAACACAAATGCAATGTCAAACAACAAATTATTAAGAGAATATATCAAACACAGTTAGTTTGAAACATTTTGAGATAGGGTGTTCAGATCAGGCAAAAGCTCCATAAATTCTTATAGGATAGATCTTGTAATTAAAAAATTAACAAATCATAGAAGTTGTATCCAAATCCTTTCATTACAGAAACAAGCTCTAGTTGCCTAACTAGCTAGAAAATGTCCACAAAGAGTGGAGGCATAGGTACAGTACAAGGCGCTAAACAGCACTTCACCATCATCACTACCATCATCATCATCACAACTAACACTTATATGCCAGGCACTGTTCTAATGTCATTCATTCATATGGTATTTATTGTTTAAGCATTTTCTTCTACTAAAGGATACCACTGTAGGTAAAAAAAAGTGAACGAAGGAGAGGAAGATATAACACCAGACCATTCCACCAGAATTCAATCACCAAAATATGAAAAAATCAAGTCAGATGTGTCCTCAGGAGAAAATATATTAAAGGATTGCTGTGCGTGTTTTCAAATCAAAACAATAATTGTAGGCTGTGAACTCCTCAAAATCACTCCCCCACTGCCAGGAGGAGGGAGGAAAGAATTTCACTAAAATGCAAATGAAGTTCATACAAAAGAAAAGAAACGGATATAGGAAACAGAGGACTAATTCTGGTTACCAAAGTTTCCAACTAAATAATAAAAACTCGTTTACCTTGAATGAGATGAAATTGATTACTGAGAAGATATGAAAGGTAGAAAAAGAAAATAAAACATTGTTGAAAAAAAGAACAGATAAAAAATAGATAGATAGGGCCCTCCTGTAGAAGTTTTGAACAACCATCAAGTACTGGCAGAATCGTCTTCCTCAAAGCTCCAGAAAATTGATAAAGGATTGCAGTAACTAGGTGAGCACAAATCAAGAAACGAGCATCATTAAAATAGTAGAATCTTGTAGCGCTCTCTCTGGGCCCTCCCCTACCACTCAGCAGCTCAGCAGAGTGGGCCAGGCTCCGAAAAAGAAATACAAATGGTGAAGAAACACATGAAAAACTGTTCAACATCACTAGTAACTAGGGAAATGCAAATCAAAACTACAATGAGATAATATTTCACACCTATTAGACTGGCCACTATTAAAAAGTCAGGAAAATGTAAATGCTGGAGAAGATGTAGAAAGAGAGGAATGCTTATTCATTGTTGGTGGGAATGTAGAATGGTATAGCCACTGTGAAGGACTGTTTGGCAGTTTCTAAGGAAGTACCATTACTAGGTATATACCCAGAAGTGCTGAGAGCAGAGACATGAACAGACATCACACACCAATGTTCAAAGCAGCATTATTTATCATTGCCAAAAGTTAGAAGCCACCCAGGTGTCCATCAACTGTCAAATGGATAAACAAACTGTGGTGTATACACACGATGGAATATCAGCTATAAGAAGAAATGAAGTCAGAAGCATATGACAACATGGATGAACCTGGAGGACATTATGTTGAGTGAAGCAAGCCAGACACAAAAGGACAAATATTGTATGACTGCACTGTTATAAACTAAATATATTGTGTAAACTCATGGAGTTAATAATTAAAATATAGGTCACCAGGAAAAAGAAAGCAGGTAGAGAATGGAAAGCTGAGAGGCTGAGAGTTAATCTGTGCAGAATTGTTTAAAAGGTTGTTTGTAAACCTTTGGAAATGAATAGAAATGGTTAAAGCATATCGTGGTATTTGTAACTAGCAGTGTTATTGTATGGGTATGACAGTGGTTGAAAGGGAAAGTCTAAGGTCACATATATTACTAGACGGAAAGCTAAACATTATAACATGGGACTGTATAAGATAATGAAACCTCATATAAAACATGAATTTGGGTGATATTGCATATATAAGACTTTTTAAAAATATAAATATACTAGAGAGAAGGAAAAAGAATAGCAGCTATGTATGGCAGGGGAAGCACAGAGAGATTGAGAGGTGGTAAGTTTTGGTTGTTTTTTGTTTATTATTATTGGAATAATGAAAGTGCTCTAAGAATGATTGAAGTGATGAATGCACAAATATGTGATTACACTGAATGGTATTGATTGTACACATCAGATAGATTTATGATTAATATGTATCAATAATTTTTTTAAAGTTAAGATTTGGACCATGTACCAAAAGGAAGGATTAAATTCTGCCTACTCTGGTTATAGAGGTTATTGCAAAGGTCAGTGTAAGAAAATGTTATTGAGTTAAATAGGGTGAGCCCTCTATTCTAGGTATTTTTGAAAATTAGATGTAATCCTGCGTTTGAAAACACATACCACAAAATACTCTCTTGAAAAAGTTGGTGAATTTCAAGACAAATTTACATTTTTAAGAACTCCTCTAAGAAAGGAAGAGGTTTTTTTGTAATAACAAATTGTAGTAGTTGCTCTTTATTGACCATCTACACCATAACACTTTATGGGAGAGACTGCCAGTGCTCACCCTCCTCTTGTCATCTTTCCTTTCCGAGGCTCAGATAGCACATTGCCCAGTGCAATATAAGATAGAAAGGATCATGTAACTAGACCTTGCCACTGAAATATAAGCAGAAACAATATTGGTCAGTTGCAGGCTAACACATTTGAGAACCAGTGTAGTATTTCCATACTTTCTTTTCCATTCAGCAGCAAATGTGGAGACCTCATGTTGAGATGGTAGAACTTCAAGATGGAAGCAGCCTGCATCTCTAGATCAACTAACAGCAGAGATCTCCTGCCAACGCACATCAAATTTCATGTACAAAACAAAATTTGCAGATTTTTCTGTTTTATCAGCTAGCAGTTACTTGATCTGACTAACATGCAGCTACTATTTTTGTCATTAGGTTATCTAAGTATTTAATTACAATGGAAATAATGCATGCAGTCTTGTTGCAAAAAGTTCCAACACAGATAAACTCCATTTCCACTCTTTATAATGTTTCCCCCAAATTCAGTCCCCCTTCAGAGGTAAACACAATTAAAAACCTGGGATATATTATATTAAAGTTTATTCTTGACAGTTTCATATATAAATGTTTTTAAAACATATTTTGATTTTTTAACATACACAGGCAGTGATTTACTTATTGTTCTACTAATTATCCTTGCCAATTAAGAAGAAAAAGAATGCTGGGTCTTTTCATAAGAGGATATATAGTTCTTCCTTGCTTTTGTAACTGTTACTTAGAATTGTAAAGTTTTTGTGCTATAATTAATTTATCCATTCTCCTACAGATGGACACAGTTTTTTTCCTACTTTTTTCTATGATAAGTTGAAATGAAATTGACATCTTGAATATGAAGTGTTGTGCATGTTTCGTTAAAAGAAAGACATAGCAGAGTGGAAATTGGGTTAAAAGAGGAAAGGTGTAATTATTTTAAATTTTTAAAAACACTTGGGGAATTTCATTTTCAAAATACCATACCAATTCATAGTCTCACAAATTTTTTATTTTTTATTTTTTGAGGTGCCAGGCCAGGGAATGAATCCTGGACCTTGTATGTGGGAGGCCAGTGCTCAACCACTGGGCCACATCAACTCCTCGGAGTCGGCTTTTTCACTTGTTTGCTTGTTTTTTGTTTGTCTTTTGTTTGTTTTTGGGAGGCACTGGGGACCAAACCCAGGACCTCCCATGTGGGAAGCAGGAGCTCAACCACTTGAACCACACCTGCTCCTTCTCACAAATTAACTATATGTGAATACTCCATATTTCACAGATGTCTTATTTTGTCAGTCTTTTACATTTTCTGGTTTAATATTTTCTGGTTAAAAATATTGTCACACTATTATTTCATTTTATATTTCCCAGATTTCTAATTAGGTTGAATAGAAAATTAACATGGATAGGCAATTATCCTCAATTATTAAATCAAACAAGTTTATGTGTTGCTGTGAAGATATTTTTACAGATGTCATTAAAGTTCCTAATCAGTTGACTTTAAGGTTTATCCTTGATAGCCTGGGTAGATGATTCATTTAGTTGAAATACCATACAAGGAAGGTTACAGGGATGCAAGGCAAATTCAATATTTTAAATCAATCATTGTAGTTCACCATATTAACCAGTTAATTAATCATAAAATCATATATGTTGATACAGGAAAAACATTTGGGAAAAAAAGATATTGGTAGTATGTATGAAAAAATTGGAATACAGCATGCACATGCAAGCTTTATACCAATGTTAAAAATCTTAACCTTGATAACTCCACTTAAGGTGATTACATAATTGAACATCATTTTTATTAGGAAATGTACATGAATTATTTTGTGTTCAAGGCTATGTGTACAACATGCTCTCAAATGTTAAACAGAGAGGGGAAAGGGAGAGAGAAAAGATAAATGATGGATTGCTAGATGGCTGGGATGGATGGATAGAATGATACAGCCAATGTGGCAAAATATTAAATATTAAAACATTGGTAGATCTGGGTATCTGGGGGTTTGGAGATATATTGGAGTTCCCTGTATGGGGTTTGTATTATTTTTGTATTATTTTTGCAAGTGCTATGTAAGTTTGAAATTATTTCAAAATAAAAGTTTTTAAATAGATGGACAAAACAATACAAGATATAATAGGAGGCTTCTCTCAACTAAAATTAGACTTGAGTCATCAGATTAAAAGGTCATCAATGACTAACAGGAAAAACTAAGCTTACAGAGAACCAATTATGTAACTTAGTAAATAAAGGAATAACACATTTGGAATCCATGCAGAAAAATCAAGTCACCTACAGAAATGAAGAAATCAGGTAGGCCTCATCCTTGTTTAAAACAATATTATTTGAGAAAGAACAGAGAACCAATTTGCACAAATGCCCATGTGAAAAATTATGTGACTCAATTTTATTCCCAGCAAATTGTCTTTCAAGAGAGGCACCAGCAGACATTCTCAAACATGTAAAGTTTAAGGAAAAAGAGCCTGTTTAAACAACAATTTCTTAATAATGAAATTCATTCAAACAAGGCATGAATGAAAATCAAAAGAACACAAATATTACGTTGTTTGCTTCCTTAAAACCTTCTTAGGTAATTCTAGTATCTATGTGATTTGGCACCTGTATATTGTCCATACTTAATTTTTTGTTCATTCTCCAACATAGTATGTGTGTATTGTGTATATTATATTTACACACACAAAGTTAATTCCAAATAACTCAATTATAGGCGTGTATGGTTCCCAATACCTAAAATGCTCCCCATCCTTGTTACTTTCTATCCTCTCCTGCTTCAATTAATCAACTCACTTTTCAGGATCCATGGTAAGTCTCTCCTGTGAATTCTTCTCTGTCCTACTAAAGGACAGTGCACCACGCCTTCCTTTATGAACCACAGTACCTTGCCCATACATAAATTAATCACTGCTTATCTCTAGTTTCTCTGCTAGAGTTAAAATATGCCACATTTACTTATTTTTTATCCCTGGTCCTAGATCCTATTCCTGGCATATACCTCATCCTGATGCATAAAAGAAAATATCTCAATAAATATTATTTGTAACACTTTCTATTTATCAAAAATGAAAAACATATAGGAATGAACAAATGCAGTAATATATATATATTGCATGTATGACTATATGCTACTTTTTCTAATCAGTTATATTTTTAATTCAAATGACTAATTAAATTGTATCACCTAACACAAAATTAGTTATAACCTGGCTATACGATAATATTTATTGAGTTCTGTGTACCTAGCACTCTTATAGATGTTTTAGATATAATAATTCATTAATTAACTGTCCAGAGTTCTGTTTCATCAGTAGCATTAAACGCAAAAACTACTGCAACAGCAATTTACCTGGTCCCCTATCTTCAGTTTCTCTTCATTTGAATATATTCAAGTTTACCAAAGCATAGTTCCAAAGTATAATGTTTTTATAAAA
>PVKH010005384.1:0-22156 GCA_004027955.1 Chaetophractus vellerosus
CCTGCCCGTGGCGGCTTTTGCCTGTCCGTGGCAGCTTTTTGCCCTGCCCACGGCGGCTCCGGCCCGCCCATGGCGGCTTGCCATTCTCAAGGCGGTCTGCCCGCTAGGAGAGGTCCCCGGGAACCGAACCCAGGGCCTCCCATGTGGTTTCCCAGCGAGCTCTTTATCCACTGAGCTATCTAGCCGGGCCCTGTTTCTGATCTTCTTATACTTGTTATATTGCTTCCTTTTATGCCTGGTTATTTTTTATACTCGACATTATATTTTAAAAAATGTTTGTAGAAATAAATTTGAGGATCAAGATGATATTATCTTCCAGAGAAGATTTTCCTTTGCTTCTGTCAGGTACCTGTGAGCACAAGTATTCCAGAGTCACCTTAATTCATCTTCAGAGACTGAGACTGTTTGAGCCACCCAGATAACTAAAAGCTGTACCTCAATCTATGTGAGGATTGACTTTCAACTTTACTCCCAAGGTGCATTCATTCAGAACCTCATCCTTGGTACACCACACCTTAACCTTTATCTCCCTATGTTTGATCACATCAAAAATGCTGTTCAGCCTATCAGACACCTTCCTTTAAATGACTATGCTTACTATGTTTGGGAAAATAAGAGACATGATTGAGAAATTTGGAAGAGAATTGTCAACCCTAAAGAAACGACATGGAAGCTTTGACAAAGAACCAAACAGAAATTGTAGAGATGAAAAATGCAATAACCAAAAATTTAATGAGATATTAAACACAGGGGAAGAAAGAATAATAAACTGGAAGACATATCAGAAGAAAATATTTAGAATGAAGTTTGAAGAGACAAAAGGAAGGACAAAACAAAAGAGAAAAAGACATAGAAGATACAGTCATAAGGTCTAACATACATTTACTTGGAGTCCCAGAGGGAGAGGAGAGAGAAAATGGATCATGAAAAACATTAATCTGAGGTTTCAAGAAGCCCAACAAAGTCCAAGCAGGATAAAACAAATCTACATGTAAACACATCAAAGTAAAATTTCAGAAGATCAAAACCAAAGGAAAAAATTCTTAAAGATATTAGATAAAAATATAGAGATTACCTTCTGAAAAAAAGTTACATTTAAACTGATAGCAGGCTTTTTAACAGAAACAAAAGCCCAATGATAGTAGAATTATATTTTCAGTGTGCTAAGAGAAAATAACTGCCAACCTATAAATCAACTATATGATGATATCTTTCAGAAATGAAGATGAAATTTTTAAAAAACTAAAAAATCCCACAAAATTTAAATAATTCATCACTGGAAACCTTCACTAAAGGAAATACTAAATAAAGGATATTCATCAAGGAGAAATATATATATGATCCCAAATAGAATGTAGAGAGGTAGAAAGAAATGAAGAACAAAGGAAATGGTGACTATGTAAGTTAATCAAAATGAAAAATGACTCTAAAAACAACAATAAAATGACTTATGTGAAGTAAATATAATTATAACACATGACCATATATTTCAGGAGGGTAGTAATTGGATTTAAAGTGTTCTAAGGTCTTTATGTTGTCCAGAAAGAGGGTAAAATACCTGTTAACACCAGGTGTTCACAAGGATTCACATTGTAATCTCTTTAACTACAAAAGAATAATGGAACAATGTATAATTTCCAAACAGAAGAAAAATGCAATGATAAAAAAATCCAAAAATTTAAAAGAAAGCCAGAAATGAGAGACAAGAGAGCATAAAACCTGTGGGACAATGATTTTAATGTAGTACAATGATTTTAAGCCCCACTATAACAGTATTTATATTATATGAAAATGATTAAATTCTTTAACTATCAGACTGGATATAAAAAACCCACAAAACAGCCATATGCTTTTTTTTTTTTTAAACAAGAGACACATCTCTTAAGGAAATTAAAAGTTTTAAAGTGGAAGGATACAACTACTAATCAAATGAAAACTGCGGGTTATATTGATGTCAGACAAAATAAACATTAAACAAAAACTGTAATTACAAGAGATAAAGAAGAACATTTCACTAGGATAAAAGGTTCACCAAGGAGATGAAAAAATTCTGAATTTATAAGCACCTATAATGGCATAAAATGCATAGACAGACACAGACAATCCACAATCATAGTGGTAGGTTTTATCATACCTCTGTTGTTTAACTGATAGAAAAACAGACAAAATATCAATAAGAATAAAGAAAATCTGAACATGATTACTGTAGTTGATACAATGAACCTAGATAGAATACTGCTTCCAATAGCTGCTGAATTCATAGACCATACACAAAATCTGATCATATTCTGGGCCATAAAACAGATTGCAACACATTTTAAAAGTTGTAAGTCATACAGAGTATGTTTTTTTTACCACAGTGCAGTTAAGGTAGAAGACAATAACAGCAGCAACAACAAAACCTAGAAAGTTCCTATATATTTGGAAATTAATAAACACATTTCTAAATAGCCTGTAAGTCAAAAAAGAATCAGGTGTCTACTAAGTTCAGGGCATACCAGAGGGAAATATTGTTTTGGTATCCTAAGGGTACTTGTAAGGACAAAATAGAGTGAGTGTTACAGTTTGATGTAATTATGAATTCCAAAAATCCATATTGAATCATGCTTGTAAACCGATTTGTTCGTCTGGGCATGACTGGGTTATGATTTGGGCATTGACTGGGCCAGGTCAGTAGGGCATTGAGCCCCGCCCCTCAGTGGGTGTGGTCTCAAGTATAAAAGGCAAGGCAAAGGACAGAGGGAGCAGATTTGAGAAGCAGTTTTCGAGAAGCAGTTCTGATGTTGGAGAGAATGCCCCAGAAGAAAAGTGAGCCATTCGCCTGATAGTCTACAGCTGACCTTGTAGAGCAAGTGGAGGAGCTAAGCCCAGAGAGAAACGCAGCCCTGGGAAGACTGGAACCCAGGAAGCCCAAATCTGGCAAATGTCGGCAGCTGTCTTGCTCCAACACGTGACAATGGACTTTGGTGAGGGAAGAAACTTATGCTTTGTGGCCTGGTAACTGTAAGCTTCTACCCCAAATAAATACCCTTTATATAGACCAACCAATTATTGGTATATTTGCAAAGGCACCCCTTTGGCTGACTAATACAGTGAGCAAGAGCAGGGAGTCAACCAACGTGGTGAAAGGGAGGTAGGATATCAGACTGCAGACCTCCTCTCACACAGCAGCCGTGTATCCCTTTCCCTACCTCCCCACCCTGCAGATATGGCTACCCACCTGAACCCCCCAACCCACCCACACATAAAGGAAATTTTAAAAACCGGATTGGAAATAAGGAAATATTTTAAGCTGAATTATAGTGAAAAAGCTACATAAAATATTTGTCAGATGCAGCTTAATGAGTGCTTAGATGGAAATTTATAGCCTAAAATGCATAATTAGAAAAGAATGGCCAAAAATTAGTGAGAAAGTATCCATCTCAAGAAATTAGCAAAAGAAAGCATAAGAAAGAAAATACTAATGTGAGAGTAGAAAATAGTGCAATAAAAATAGAGGATCTATAAAGTCAGAGTTGGTTTTATGTTAATAAAAATGATAAACTGATGGCAAGACAATCAAGGAAAAAAAGCAGGCACAAATAGCTAATCGAAGGAATAAAATAAGGGACCTCATTATAGGTCCTGCAGAAATTAAAATAAGAGGATACTAGAGGCCGGCCGTATAGCCCAGCGGATAAGGGCGCCGGTATACCACATGGGAGGCCCTGGGTTTGGTTCCCGGGGACCTCTCCTAGCGGGCAGACCGCCTTGAGAAGGGCAAGCCACCATGGGCGGGCAGAGCCGCCGTGGGCAGGGCAAAAAGCTGCCACGGACAGGGCAAAGCCACCATGGGCAGGCCAGGTCGCCCGCGATCGGAGCGCAGCCAGCCACCTGCGAATTGAAGCAGAGCCGACTGTGAATGGAAGCAGAAGCCGCCCACAAGCGGGGCAAAAGCCGCCTGCGTGGTGACCAGTCTCGGCATGTCGCCGCAACGGGGGGGAGACAAAGCAGACAGAGAGGAACACAAGAATGGACACACAGCAAGAGCAAGCAGAAGGGGGGGGGGTGAATGTAATAAATTAAAAAAAAATCTTAAAAAAAAGAGGATATTATAAGTAACTAAGTCAAGTTTGAAAATTTAGAATAAAATTAATTTCCTTAAAAAACATAACTTACTAAAACTGTGACAGAAGAAAAGAAAATCTGAATAAGTCTGTAGCTGTTAAAGAAATTTAATCCGTTCCACAAAAACAAAACAAGCAACAACAAAAACTACACGCCCAGATAGTGTTACTGGTGAATTCTATAAAAAAATTAAGGAGAAAATTAATGCCAATTTTGTACAAACTCTTCAGGAAAACAAGAAAAACTCATTTTATGAGGTCAGTGTAACTTTGGTGGCAAAACCAGATGAGAACATCACAAAAAAGGAAATTTATAGGGCAATTTCACTTGTGAATATGGATGCAGAAATTCTACACAAAGGATTAGGAAGTAAAACCCAGCAATATAGGAAAGGATAATACATACAAAGTTAGGTTTATTCTACAAATTCAAGGTTGTCTTAATACTCTAAGGTTAATCAATGTAATCACCATTACTTATTAACAGAATAACGGAGAAAGTTCATGTTATCTTATCAATAGAATTTGACAAAATTCAACTTTCAGTAATCAAGAAAGTGAAATAAAGGCATAAGAATGGAAAAAGAGAAATAAAACCATCATTATACCTGGATGATTGTGTGCATAGAACATAAAAAATGTATGAACTATATACATGCCATATAGAAATGTGTAATACCATTTCAAAGCTTTGAAAGTATCAAATATGTAGGAATAACTCTAACAAAATATAGTCAAGTCCTCTGTGTAGAAAATGAAAATACTGTGATAAATTAAACAAGACCTCAATAAATGAGAGCTATATCATGCTCATGGATTGGAAGATTCAATATTGTAACAATGTCAGTATTTCCCAAGTTCATCTATAGATTCAATGTGTTGCCACTTGAAATTGTTGCCACTTAAAATTGAAATTGACATACTGATTCTACAATTTATAAGAAAATGCAAATAGACAAGAATAACCAAGAAGGAGAAGGAGAAGAAAGAGACTGCTCTCCTGGATATTAAGATATATTACATATTTAATATTTTCCACATAATTTAAATGCAGAAATCACTGATAAAAGTTTTAATGAAGTTATTGGTATAAGGATAGACAAATAAACCATTGGATCATAATAGCAGTTAAGCAGACCTGTTCCTCTGTGGACACATGACTGTTGACAAAGGTAACAATGCTGATTGTTTCCCCAATATCTTTTTTTAAATGTTCCAATTTAATGGAATATCTGTATTGGGAAAAAAATGAATCCTTCACACTGTACACAACTCAAAGATTAATCCCAGGCAGATTGTAGGCCTGAAATGTGAAAGGAAAAGTAATAAAGATTTTAGAAAGTAATGAGAGTATCTTCATGATAATATAGGAAAGGTTTTTAAAAGCAGGCCACATAAATCACTATTAAGAAAATATTAGGGGGCCAGCTGTAGCCCAGTGGATAGGGCGCCGGTTCACCACATGAGAGGCCCCGGGTTCGGTTCCCGGGGACCTCTCCGAGCAGGCAGACCACCTTGAGAGGGCAAGCCACCATGGGCAGGGCAAAAAAGCCGCCACGGGCAGGGCAAAGCCGCCACGGGCAGGGCAAGTCGCCCGCGAATGGAACAGAGCCGCCCACGAATGGGACAAGCCACCTGCGCGGTGAGCTGACTCAGTGCATCGCCGCAACAGGGGGAGACAAAAAGCAGACATAGAAGAACACACAAAAAAATGAACACACAGCAAGAGCAAGCAGAAAGGGAGGGGGTATGTAACAAAACAAAACAAAAAAGAAAATACCAAATTTAGGAATATCTGTTTACCAAAAGACTCAATTAAGAAAATGAAAAGGCAAACCACAGAGTGGAAGTAGTTATTTGCATCACAAATAACTAACAGAAGACTCATTTCCATAATATCTCAAGAGCCTTATAAATTAATAACAACAACAACAATCCAATAGAAAACAGTAGGCAAAAAACCTAAATGGGCATGTTACAAAAAAAGATTCCCAAATGCCCATTAAACACAGGCAACCCAAACTCATTAATCTAGGAAATGAAAATTCAAGCTATGATGAGAACGCACTACCTCCCTAACAGAATGACTAAAATGAAAAAGACTGACAGTGTGAAGTGTTGGCAGGATATGGAGCAACTGGAACTCTTATACAGTGCTAATTGGGATGTAAATAATGTTCTGTCCACCCAATGAAATGCTGTTATCCATTGGGAAAAGGTAAATTTAAATCCAAATGGTTAAGCCTAGTCTTTATATACTGACATAGAAAAATGTTCAAGTTGTATTTTTAGATGAAAAATGAAAATTCAGACTATCTGAGTCATGATCCCTTTTATCTAAAAAGTAGTGGAGGGGTTGCAAAGCAGTGGCATTGGTGTGGCCATACATAATTTGGCTGTGACAGCAATTTAAATCCCCAAACCAAGCATTTTATTTATGTTTTTAATTCTCTGTGCCTGAAAATTATCTAGCCTAGGCCCTTATAACCTCTCAGACTCTGAGAATGTGGGAAATTAGTTTTATGCATACAAAGTTTTGTTCTTGGGATTAAATCAAAACTTTGTAGAGACAGTTCAGTGAACAAATATCGACAAAGGAGTACAGGTACAAGAAATGGGAGAGCTAAAAAGAGCCAAAGAAGGATATAGGACAAAGACAAAAGTGTTGTGTTCACAGTTGAAAAGAAACTAGCAGTTGTAGTGCAGCCAGTTTTATTTCCTCTACATTCATCAAACAGCTTAAGAAAGCAGACTTAAGCTTTGCTTTCTGCACTACTTTGCAGCTCCAAGGAAGAGAGAGCTCTGATGGTCTAACTACCTCAATCTAGGAAATCACCTTGCTCTGCATGGGGTTCCAGCATTCCTCCTGCCCTGCCCCAGCTGTTACTCTTTAGTCAGACGGGAGATTACGAAGGTTCTGTTGCTTGAACAGAAGTACAGTACAGTGGTAGTCTAAGGCAGGGTTGATGGGCATGGAACCATTTTTTTTTTTTTTTTTTGGTCAAAGAGTATGCTACTCTTGGAAACACATTCAGTGAACAGCTGTCAAATGAGAGCCAGGGTTTGGCTCTGTGAGATGTCTATGGGTCGAGGGAGCATTGAGGTAGGGAAGGGGAATGCTCAAATATAAGCAGATTTGAAGTATAGGAAAAGGTAAATTTAAATCCAAATGGTTAAGCCTAGTACATTTCTTAAACTGCTTGCTTGACCATTCCCTGTTCGTTCATTTATTCATTCTTCCAAACCATGTTTATTGAGTCCCTTAAGTTATTGTGCTTTTAATTCATTACACAGTGGCATACCTCTGTTTCAGTGTCACCAGATGTATGAGGGAATTCATTTTTTTTATCCCCATTCATACGTTCCATTTCTTTTTCTCTTATTTCCTGGTAACTGTGTGTGTGTGTGTGTGTGTGTGGTCTTATAAAATATTTTTGAAGAATCAGAATTATGATATACTGTCAAACACTGTGACTCATCTGAGCCTTTTTCTCTTTGTAGGTTGAATCACTGGACAATGCCACTTGCCTTGTGGACAGTGTGGGCCTTGGGAGCCATAATCAGCCTTTCCAAAGAAGTGTCTCCTGATCAGGCTTCTCTGTCCTGTGACTCCTCAGGAGTCTGTGACGGCAGCTCCAGGTCATTAAGCTCCATTCCCTCAGGACTCACAGCAGCTGTGAAAAGCCTCGACCTGTCCAACAATGAGATTGCATATGTCAGTAGCACTGACCTGCTTTTGTGTGTAAACCTCAGAGCTCTAGTACTGAAGTCCAATGGAATTAATAGAATTGATGATGATTCTTTTTTTCCCCTCAGGAGTCTCGAACATTTGGACTTATCGTACAATCACATATCTAATTTATCACCCACCTTGTTCAGGTCCCTTTCTTCCTTGCAATTCTTAAACTTATTGGGAAATCCTTACAAACAACTTGGGGAAACATCTCTTTTTCATCATCTAACAAATTTGCGAATCCTGAAAGTAGGAAGTATTTTCACCTTCTCTAAGATTCAGAAAAAGGATTTTGCCGGATTAACTTTTCTTGAGGAACTTGAGATTGATGCTTCAAATCTCCAGAGTTATGAACCAGGAAGTTTGAAGGCAATTCAGAATATAAGTCATCTGATCCTTCTTATGAGGCGGCCTGTTTTACTGCAGGAGATTTTTGTAGATCTTTTAAGTTCTTTGAAATATTTAGAACTGAGAGATACAGATTTTGATACTTTCTATTTTTCAAAACAATCCACCAGTGAAATCAATCCATTGATTAAAAAGTTTACGTTTAGAAATGTGGAAATCACTGATAAAGGTATTAATGAAGTTATGAAACTACTGAATTATGCTTCTGAATCGTTAGAATTAGAGTTTGATGACTGTACCCTTAATGGGGTAGGTGATTTCAGTGAATCCGTTGTGGAAGAAATTAACAATCCAGGTAAAATAGATACATTAATAATACGGAAGTTGCGTATTCCACGGTTTTACTTATTTTATGACCTGAGTAGTATATATTCACTCACAGGAAATGTTAAAAGAATCACAATAGAAAACAGTAAGGTTTTTCTGGTTCCTTGCTTACTTTCACAACATTTAAAATCATTGGAATATTTGGATCTCAGTGAAAATTTGATGGTAGAAGAACAACTGAAAAATTCAGCTTGTGAGGGTGCCTGGCGCTCCCTACAAACCTTAATTCTAAGGCAAAATCATCTGAAGTCACTAGAAAAAACTGGAGAAACTTTGCTTACTCTGAAAAACCTGACTAACCTTGATATCAGTAAGAATAGTTTTCTTTTGATGCCTAAAACTTGTCAATGGCCAGAAAAGATGAAATATCTGAACTTATCTGGCACACAAATACACAGTTTAACCCACTGTATTCCCCCGACACTGGAAATTTTAGATATTAGCAATAACAATCTCAATTCGTTTTCTTTGACTTTGCCACAACTCAAAGAACTTTATATTTCCAGGAATAAGTTGAAGACCTTACCAGATGCTTCCTCCTTACCCATGTTACTAGTCATGAGAATCAGCAGAAATTCAATAAATACTTTCTCTAAGGAGCAACTTGATTCCTTTAAAACGCTGAAGACTTTGGAAGCAGGAGGAAACAACTTCATCTGTTCCTGTGAACTCTTGGCTTTCACTCGGAAGCAGCAAGCACTGGCTGAGGTCCTGGTCGATTGGCCAGACAACTACCTGTGTGACTCTCCATCCTACGTGCGGGGCCAGCGCGTTCAGGACACGCGCCTCTCGGTTTCCGAATGCCACAGGACGGCTCTGGTGTCTGCTGTGTGCTGCGCCCTCTCCCTGCTGCTCCTGCTCACTGGGGCTCTGTGCCACCGTTTCCATGGACTGTGGTACATGAAAATGACGTGGGCCTGGCTCCAGGCCAAAAGGAAGCCCAAGAAAGCTCCCAACAGGGACATCTGTTACGACGCCTTTGTTTCTTACAGTGAAAGGGATTCCTACTGGGTGGAGAACCTTATGGTCCAGGAGCTGGAGCACTTCAACCCCCCCTTTAGGTTGTGTCTTCATAAGCGTGACTTTATTCCTGGCAAATGGATCATTGACAATATCATTGACTCCATTGAAAAGAGTCACAAAACTGTCTTTGTGCTTTCTGAAAACTTTGTGAAGAGTGAGTGGTGCAAGTATGAGCTGGATTTCTCCCATTTTCGTCTCTTTGATGAGAACAATGATGCTGCCATTCTCGTTCTTTTGGAGCCCATTGAGAAAAAAGCCATTCCCCAGCGGTTCTGTAAACTGCGGAAGATAATGAACACCAAGACCTACCTTGAGTGGCCTGCTGATGAAACTCAGCGGGAAGGGTTTTGGTTAAACTTGAGAGCTGCAATAAAGTCCTAGTTTCCTCCATTAAAGGCCGGCTTTGGTCCTAGTCCTGGTCTTCATATCTCCAGTTGTAACTAAGTTTACCCAGACCTAATTGCATAAAAACCAGATGAATGTACATGTCACGTGAGGACATGCTTACTAAAACTACTAACACTATTCATTCAAATTGTATCTAAAATGTTTTATAAAAATTGCTACCCAATTGAAAAAATGGTTGTTGGTTTTTCTTTATTCTATAAAATGATTATGATTTAAGTCCATTACTGATACCTGAATTCTCCATAGCGATTGGCTTAGTTCATTAGAAGACAGCACAAGTGAACTGAGGAGTTCAAATGATCATGTCCAGTCAGTCCACTCTCTGTGGGGAGACTCGCCCACATCTATGGGGTGTATTCACCCAGATGCCACCACTTCTCTGCGCCGCTGCTCGAAAGAGCAAAATTTCGGGCCACATATTCAAACTTTTTGCTATTTCTAGAAAAATGTGCTGTGTTCCCATCAAAGTTTACAGGATGGGCCTGTAGAAAGTGTATTTTCCTGTGAACTGGGTCTGTCTTTCTAGGTGTGTGATAGATTTCTCCAGTCATAGTTACCTGAGAGAGGGTAAATACAAGCTGCAGTAAATTGTCTTTCCATGAAAATGAAATGATTAAAGTTACTGAAATACTCAGTATATAAGACTTTAAAGAGGCCTCCCACGTCCCTGATTCTGCCCTTCCTTCAGCCTTTGATTCCCTCTTAGGCTCTAATCTGTCTCTTCTTTCTTCCTTTGGCTCTCAGTCCCCGTCTCCTAGTCTGTCTCACTGTGACTTACTGCTTTTTCCTTTTTTGTAAAGCCTTGTCTCTAACTCTGAAAAGTTTCTCTTTTTTCCTTCTGAGTATTTTTTAAAGTACATGTGAGCTAACTAGATATTTTTCCCTTTCTTATTGTGGTAATTGATAACTTAAAATTTTCCATTTTAGCCATTTTTAAGTGGACAGTTCAGTGGCATTAAGTACATTCACAATGTTGTGTAACTATCACTACTATTACCCAAACTTTTTCATCACCCCAGTGACTGTACTCATTAGGCAATAACTTCCCATTCCCTGTGCCCCACAGCCTCTAGTGACCTCTATTCTACTTTCTGTCTCTATGAATTTACTAAATAGGTTTTTAAAGATTTATTTTTTATTTATTTATTACATATCCCCCCCTTCTGCTTGCTCTTGCTGTGTGTCCATTCTTCTGTGTTTTTCTATGTTTGCTTCTTGTCTCCCCCCCGTCTCTGCGGCGACGCACCGAGTCGGCCCTCCGCAGCGGCCGCTCGCTCCGTTCATGGGAGGCTCCATTCCGTTTTCACGGGCGGCTCCGCTCCATGGTTTGCGGGCAGCAGTCCTCCATGTTTTTGCGGGCTGCCGGCTTCCGCGCTTCGCAGGCAGCAGCTCCGCTTTTTCACAGGTGACTTTGCCATGCCTGTGGTGGCTCCGCCCTGCCCGTGGCGGCTTTTTGCCTTGCCCACGGCGGCTTTTGCCCCACCCACGGCGGCTTGCCTTTCTCAAGGCCGTCTGCCCGCTCAGAGAGGTCCCCGGGAACCGAACCCAGGGCCTCCCATGTGGTACCCCAGCGCGCTCTTTATCCACTGAGCTATCTAGCTGGGCCCCTAAATAGGTTTTTAAACAAGTATATCCTGGAGGGTCCTCATAATGACTCAAAAAAATAGTTTGATACATGATGTTTTAAGTGATAGATATCACAACGTATTAATTTTCATAATATATACTTAATAATTCATTCCATTTAAATGTAACATTTTTACCAAGAGCTATTTCCTGATCCTAGGAGACTTTCTTCTTAAGCTGGGAACCATGTGTGCAAGGAAGCAAACCTCCTCTGTCCTTCCTCTGTCTCTTGCTCAATTCTCAACCGGAACAGGTTAATTGGTTGTAGGGCACTGGCGTCACAAAAACCCAGACTAGCAGATACATGACTTTTGGCAAGTCACTTGACCTGACACACAATGTTTTCCCACCCTTAAAATAGGAATAAAGTAGGGCTATCTACTTCGGAGGGAATTGAGAGAGTGATGTGCAGTTATGTAAGTAAATCACCGAGCACATACCCCTTAGTTACTATTCCCTCGAGGGGTTCAAGAGGGAGAGTACCAAGCCTATTAGAATCGGAACCACTGAGTGGGCAGAGTGGGGGATGGGAGGGATGCCTGTAGCATTGTTATTTTCCAAGAAGTGACTCGTTTCCTTATATATTATGGTTTGCTAATATTTTTCTGTTATGAATGCCAGCAAGGACATACGAGACTTGCTGTTCACAGAAAGATACCTTTCTCTCCCCACCCCCCACAGAGAGTTCATTAAGTGTATAACAGGTTTTGGTCATTGAGAAACTCACACATAGTGCTGCTTCTTTCTCATACATACTCCCGGGACAGTGTTCTGGAGGAAACAGTACCAGCCTAAGGAAAAACAGATAAGCTCAGGGGAAGGAAACTTGTGATTGGGGGATGCATATGACACAGAAATCAAAAACATGAATGGACTTTTTGCTTTACTTCTCTGTTTCCTTCATTAAGCTCAGTGTTAATTATCCTGAGAGTCAGACAAATTTAACATTGACTTGATCTGTATATTGAATTTCAAGAATTTAAACAGCAAGAGAAAGAGCTTCATAGGTAATTAAGAATCTAAAATACTATTGAAAAAATACCTTTATTTTTCTCATTGCCAAATGTTAAACCTTCTCTGTAGAAATTTTGGAAAAGAGGTAAAAGCATATAAAAGAAAAGAATCAGCTCTTATCCCACCACCTTGGGATAACCATGGAAAACTTTGTAGTTTATAGCTCTCCAATCTTTTTTCAATGCATATATACATCATACCTTATAAATATGGGATTAGACTGTAAATACTTAAAGTGTAGAAAGGAAATGGAATCTTCAGGATTTTCTGAGATTGCTTAGTGATTATCAGACATTTCTGATCTCTCAGGGTCATTTAGAATTGCATACAGACACATATTGGTTTACTTGCCTATATTTCTAAAAGCTACACTCATACAGCTATCCATAAAAGGTAAATGGCAAATACATCAGAGATTAGTTTAAGGACTCCTTCTTTTACAGAAGAAAAACAATTTGTATTTAGTGTTTTATCCATCTGTGAGTTGTTTGTTTTTCTTTTTTAAGGAGGTACTAGGGATTGAACCTGGGACCTCATACATGGGAAGCAGGCACCCAGTCACTGAGCTCCATATGCTCCCCATCTGTGACGTTTTTTTCAATCAGTGATGGACTATAAGCTTCAGAGTCTTGTTTTATCTCCTTAACCTTTTCACATGCCTCATATATAATAAATATTGAATTTCTGAAATATCTGTCAAGTTCAGAATTAACCAAAGTTAAATCTAATCATCTGGATGGTGAGCCAATGCAACATTGAAGCACTGGGAAGTATCAAGAAGAAAAATAATAGGTAGAAATCTTAGTATGAGTTATCCTCATTACAACTATGAAGGAACTTTGAACAGCATTAAGGTACATTGCTAATATCTTAACAAAGAAAGAAATGACCAATATATTTCCTTTTTACTTCATACAAATGCAGAGTCTTCAAGTGTTGAATAGTGGATGCTTAGGGTTAAGTATACAGTGTTGGCTATTTAATGAATGACAAGTAATTTAAAATGATTACAGGAGACCAACATATCGCTCTTGGGTTAATTCTTGCTTACCGGTCTTCTCATTCAGTTAATTTTGCTCACTTCAATATTTATTGAGTATCTACTATGTACTAGGCACTGATCTAAGTGCTGGGATAAAGCAAGCAACAAAAGAGACAAAATTCCCTGCCTTTATGGAGTGTACAAATCCAATGAAGACAAACAACAAACAAATAAATCTATGCTAAAATTTCAGGTGCAAACTTCTGAAATGCATTATAAATGGGATTATTATCAGCCAAAGTGGAGGTGGGATTCAAGGTATAATAAAATGTGTCGTAAACTGATAGCAGATATCATGAAATGGATTGGCTTTTAACAATGGGGATTTATTAGTTACAAGCTTACAGTTTTGAGGCTGTGAAAATGTCCAAATCAAGGCATCATCAAGGCAATGCTTTCTTCTTGAAGACTGGCTGCTGGCAATCCTGGACTCCTCTGTCATATAGCAAGGCACATGGTGGTGTATGCTGGTCTCTTCCTTCTCTTCCTTCTTTCTGGGTTTTGTTGCTTTCAGCTTCTTGCTTCAGTGGCCTTTGCCTGCCCCCTGCCCCCTGCCTCTCTCTCTGTATTTATCCCCTTTATAAAGAACTGAAGTAGGAGGATTAAGACTTATGCTGAGCCTTGCATTAACTGAAGTAACCTAATCAAACGATCTTACTTTCAATAGGTTTACATCCACAGGAATGGATCAGCTTTAAGAAAATGATTTTCTGGGGGTACATACAGTTTCAAACCACCACACAAGGATTGATTTGAAAACAACTGTAATGGGAAAGATGAAAAAAAAAACCACCACATTTTATTTGTTTATTTCTTTGTTCAGCTTCTCTTTAAATTCTCTCCACATAGTCACATTGGGATCATTGCTAAAATTAGAAAAAAAGAACATTAATATTAAATGTAGAATCAAGGATTTAAAAATATTTCAACATGCGATATATTGTATCTGGGTTAAGTCTTCTGTCCTATTCCAGCCCTAAGGAGTAGTTAATGCCTTGAACTATTCCTATCACCACAGGTTGCCAGGCTACTAAGTAACGAAGCCAATCCAGGATTTGTCCATATAAAAAATGTGTGCGCTCCCAGCTAGATCTTGGTTAAGGAGGTTGTTCTATATACAGCCAAGCAGCAGAAACTTTCACAAATGTCCTTTGCACATGATATGTAATGTAATGAAATGGTATTTAATCTCTTATTTATTCTTGTTAATTACATGATTTTCATAACATTATGATCATTATTATTTATACCATACCTATTCCCAAAAATCAACTGAAAGAATTTACATTAAAAATCTCAAACTATAAAACAAGAATAAAAGATGAGGGACATATACAAAAAGAAGGAGGAGGGAGGGAATGACCATATTGGAGAACCAAGGATAATGGGAGTTACTATAACTGAGGAAAAACTTAACTCTGGGTATCCTGAAGTATATTCATTAGAAGAAACTCAGCACACATGAAAAAGAATCATACCAAAGGATTGAAAAAATATATACCAGGCAAGTAATAACCAAAAGAAAGCTGGGGTGGCTATTTTGGGTAAAATAGACTTTAAATAAAAAACAGCTGTGAGGGACAAATATGGCCATTATGTATGATAAAGGGCATAATAAGACAGGAAGCGGCAACAATTATAAATATATATGTATCTAAAAGCAGAGCCCAATATATATGTAAATACAGAAATGAAGGGAGAAATTGACTGTTCTACATTAATAGTAGGTGACTTTAATACAGCACTCTCAATAATGGAAGGAACCTCTAGATAGAAGATCAGTAAGCAAGTACGGAACTTGAATGATACACTAAACCAGCTAGACCTAGCCAACATATACAGAACACTGTACCCAACGAAAGCAGAAAACACATTCTTCTCAAGTCCACATGTATCATTATCCAGGTAGACCATATGTTGGGTCACCAAACAAGTCTCAATAAATCAAAAAATACTGAAATCATACAATGTCTATTCTCCTACCACAAGAGAATGAAGGTAGAAATAAACAACAGAGGGAGAGAGGGAAAATTTACAAATATGTGGAAGTTAAAAATATACTCTTAAACAACCAATGGGTTAAGGAGGAAATCAGAGGTGAAAATAGGAAATATCTTGAGGTGAATGAAAATGAAAGTACAACATACCAAAACTTATGGTATACAGTGAAGACAGTACTGAGAGGGAAAGTTATAGTTCTAAATGTTTATATTAAAAAAGAAGAAAGAATTCAAATCAGAGACCTAACAAGTGGACACAGCAAGAAGGCAATGAGCATAAACAGCAAGTGGAAACTACGAGCAGACAGATGAGGGAGCCATCTTGGGGGGGGGGGGTAAAATTACAAAAAAAAAAAAAAGAAATTGCAAGAGAATTCAGCAAATATCTTGAGATGAATGAAAACTAGAACATATCAAAACCTATGGGAGGAATTGTGGGAAGATGGAATCATATAAGGCAGACAAGCCTCAGCTCTCTCACAAAAACAATGGAGAAAGAGACAAAAGCTGCCTGAGGGCATGCTTTGGGGTCAGCAGACCAGGTCAATGCTTCACACTCCTAGGAGGGTGAGGGACAGAGAGACAAAGAACCCAAAACAACAAATTGTGAGTTACTAAAGCTCTTGGTCACCGGGAAGAGCTCCCCTCCCCCACCAACAAGATAATAAACTGAGGTAAAACCCCTAGCTCACTGCAGCTGACTGAGAGGGGAGAAAACATCTTCCTCCTTATCAGCTGTTACAAAGGAAAAGGGAGGAGGAATTGGGGGGCTTTTCTTCAGCAAATTTGGCCAGTGGAGCCTGCCTTTCATCTTGGCTCTGGCCAGACCAAAACAAAGGAAAACTGAGAGATACGCCTCTGTGGAAAGGTGTGACAATGAGCGCAATCTGCTGGCCTGTCTGGAAATTGCACGGACAAGAACTACAATTGGGTCTTTCTGTTCTCTAACTTCTGAAAGAAAGTCTGTGCCCCATTAGTGAGTTCCTGGCATGATTTTGATAACTTAAGCTGGGAAATTTTAAGGACTTAGGATAAGTTGAACCAAATATCAGAGAAGAGCTGTGAAAAAATAATAATAGAAGGCAAGAGAAATTGGCCATCACTGTAAATTCACCAACATATTCAGATACCTAGACATCAGCAAAAAATTACAAGCCATATTAAGAAACAGGAAGAGATGGCCCAGCTAAAGGAACAAACCAAATATCCTGAAGAGGTACAGGGTTTAAGACAATTAATCAATGATAACCACACAACGCTCTTAAATTGTTTAAAGAATTGAAAGAAAACATGACTAAAGAGAAAAAGGATATTAGGAAGACACTGGCCCCTCTCACTTACAGGTGGAGTGGACATTACCATCCCAGAATCCTCAGGATTGGGGAAACAACTATGGACTAGAGTGGACTTACTGGTATTCTACATAGACATATTGTGATTCTAGCAATGGAAGAAATTACAACATTGATGTGGAATCAGTGGCCACTGGAGGCTCTGGGGGCAGGGAGAGATAAAAACAGTTGTAATATGGGGACTTTTGGGGGACTTGGGAATCGTCCTGAATGACACTGCAACAACAGATATAGGCCATTTTATATCACCACATAACATGCAGAACTGTGTGAGAGAAAGTATAGACTAAAATGTGAACAATGGTCTGTGCTTAATGGCAAAGCCCCAGGACGCATTTATCAATTGCAATGAATGTGCCATCACTAATGAAGGATGTTTATGTGGGAGAGTGTGGGAGATGTGGGGAGTGAGGCATGTGGGAATCCCTATAGTTTTTGTGTAACATTTATGTAATCTAAGTATCTTTAAAAATTTTTAAAAATTATTAAAAAAGACAACACTGGGTGAGCATACAAAAACAATTTGAAAGTCTGCAAAGAAAAGTAACAGACCTTATGGGAATGAAAGACATGATGGATGAGATTAAAAATACACTAGAGGGAAGTGGATGTGGCTCAAGCACTTGAGCTCCTGCCTACCACATGGGAGGTCCCTGGTTCGGTTCCTGGTGCCTCCTAAAAGAAGACAGCAAGCAGGCGTGATGGGAAGGCATGGCAAGCTGATGCAACAAGATGACACAACAAGAGACACAAGAAAAAAACCACAATGAAAGACCCAACAGAGCAGGGAGTGGAGGTGGCTCAAGCTTTTAGGTGTCTCCTTGCCATATCAGAAGTTCCGGGTGCCTCTAAGAGAAACAAGGAAGATGAACAGACACAGCAAGTGCAAACAATGAGGGGGGTGGGGAGAAATAAATAAATAAAATAAATCTTTAAAAAATACCTAAAGAGGCACATAAAAGCAGATTTTAATTGCTTGAAGACAGAATTAGTGATTTTGAAGAAAGAACATTTGAATTGGAAAAGACAGAAAAACAGAAAGAGAAGAGAATGGAAAAAATGGAACAGGGTCTCAGGGAGTTGAATGGCAATGTGAAATGTAAAAACATATGCATTATTGGTGTCCCAGAAGGAGAAGAGAATGGAAAAGGGACAGAAAAAATATCTGAAGAAATAATGACTGAAAACTTCCCTACCCTTATGAAAGACAAAAATATCAATATCCAAGAAGGACAACACACCACAAACAGAATAAATCCGAATAGACCTACCCCAAGACACCTACTATACCTACCATTCAGAATGACAAATAACAGAGATAAAGAGAAGATTCTGAAAGCAGCAAGAGAAAAGCAAAGCATCACACACAAGGGAAACTTGATAAGATTAAGTGCTGATCTCTCATCAGACACCATGGAGTAGAGAAGAAAGTGGTATGATGTATTTCAGGTACTAAAAGAGAAAAACTGTCAGCCAGGAATTCTGTATCTGGCAAAGCTGTCCTTCAAAAATGAAGGGACAAACAAAAACTGATAGAATATGTTACCGAAAGACCAGAATTACAAGAGATACAGGGGCTGGCTGTATAGCTCAGTTGGTAGGGCGCCGGTTTACTACATGGGAGGCCCTGGGTTCGGTCCCCGGGCCTCTTCTAACGGGCGGACTGCCTTGAGAAAGCAAGCCAACGTGGGCGGGGCACGCTGCTGCAGGCAAAGGCAAGCCCCCGCGGGTGGGCAAAAAGACAAGCCCCCGCGGGCAAAGGCAAGCCCCCATGAGCAAGGGCGAGCCCCCACCAGCAGTGGGCCGCCGCGCCAGTGAGCTGACTTGGCAGGTCGCCCCAGCAGGGGGAGACAAGCAGAAACAGAAGAACGCAGAGAAAAATCAACACAGCAAGAACGAGCAAAAAGGGGGGGATGTATAATATATAAAAAATCTTAAAAAATAAAAAAAGAGATACAAAAGAGAGTGCTGCAGCCTGAAAGGAAAAAACAATGGTGAGAGAATTAGAGAAAAGTGTAGAAATGAAGATTATTAGAAAGGGTAAACTAAAGGGTAAAAATATAGACAACAGTATAATATGACAACAGAAAGCCAAATGTCAAAATGGATGAAGTAAGTAATGCCTTAACAGTAATAACATTGAATGTTAATGGCTTGAACTCCCCAATCAAAAGACAAAGACTGATAGAACAGATAAAAAAATATAAGCCATCTCTATGTTATCTACAAGACTCACCTCAGATGTAAGGACACAACTAGGTTAAAAGTGAAAGGTTGGAAAAAGATATTCCAGGCAAATAGTACCCAAAACAGAGCTGGATACTAATATGGGACAAAATGGATTTTAAATGAAAAACTGTTAAGGGATGAAGAAGGCCATTTTATATTAATAAAGGGGGCAATTCAGCAAGAAGAAATAACTATACTAAATATTTATACACCTAATCTCAGTGTCCCAAGATACATGAGACACACACTGGCAAGGCTGAATTGAGAAATATATATCTTTACAATAATAATTGGAGATTTCAATACACCACTCTCAGTATTCAAAAGAACCTTGGGACAAAGGATAAATAAAGAAACAGAGAGCTTGAATAGTATGATAAATGAGCTAGACCTAACAGACATCCACAGAGCACTGCACCCCAAAACAGCAGCATATACATTCTTATCAAGTGCTCGTGGATCCTTCTCCAAGATAGACCATATGTTGGGTCAAAAGACAAGCCTCAGTAAATTTTAAAAGACTGAAATTACACAAAACACTTTCTCTAATCATAATGGAATGAAGCTAAAAATCAATTATGGACAGAAAAAGGGTAAATTCATAAATATATGGAGATTAAACAATACATTGTTAAATAATCAGTGGGTCAAAGAAGAAATTGCAAGAGAATTCAGCATATATCTTGACATTAATGAAAATGAGAACACAACATATCAAAACCTAGGGGACACCGCAAAGGCAGTGCTGAGAGGGTAATTTATAGCCCTCAATCCTTACATTAAAAAAGAAGAAAGAGCTAAAATGGAAGAATTAAGTGCACACCTGGAGGAACTAGAAAAAGAACAGCAAATTAATTCCAAAGCAAGCCGAAGGAAAGAAATAATAAAGTTCAGAGCAGAAATAAATGAAATTTAGAACAAAAATACAATAGAGAGAATCAACAAAACCAAAAGTTAGTTCTTTGAGAAGATCAACAAAATCGACAAAGTCTTCATTAGACTGACTAAAAAAAAAGAGAAGACGCAAATAAATAAATCAGAAATGCTAAGGGGGGACATTACCACTGACCCTGCAGAAATAAGAAAGATCATAAGAGGAAACAATGAAAAATTGTATGCTGAAAAACTAGACAATGTAGAGGAGATGGCCAAATTTCTAGAAACACACGAACAATCTACATTGACCATAGAATAGTAGACCTCAACAAACCAGTCACAAGTAAAGAGATTGAAACAGTCATCAAAACCTCTCAAACAGGAAAAGCCCAGGAACAGATGGCTTTGCAGGTGAATTCTACCAATCATTCAAAGACGATCTAATGCCAATCTTGTTCATGCTCTTCCAAAATTTGAACAGGAAGGAACACTACCAAACTCATTCTATGAAGCCAACATAACCCTAGTACCAAAACCAGATAGAGTCTATGAAAACAGGAAACTACAAACCAATATCTCTAATGAATATAGAAGCAAAAATCCTCAGCAAAACACTTGCAAGCCAAATCCAAAAGAAACATTAAGAGAACTATACACCATGAACAAGTGGGTTTTATTCCAGGTATGCAAGAATCTTTCAACACAAGAAAATCAACTAGTGTAATAAACCACGTTAATAAACAGAAGAAGAAAAATACCTGATTTTCTCGAATGGCATTTGAGAAAATGCAGCACCCTATCTTGCTGGAAACACTCCAATTTATTTTATATATATATATATGTATATTTTTAAAAAGATACTTAGATTACATAAATGTTACATGAAGAATAGAGGGGATTCCCAAATGCCCTGCTCCTCACACTGCCCACATTTTCCCACATTAACAACATCCTTCATTAGTGTGGTACATTCATTGCAATTGATGAACACATTTTGGAGCATGGCTACTAAGCATGGATTATAGTTTACATTGTAGTTTACACTCTCTCCCACACAGTTCTGTAGGTTATGGCAAGATATATAATGGCCCGTATCTGTCATTGCAATGTTATTCAGGACAATTCCCAAGGCCCGAAAAGGCCCCGTATTACACCTGTAGTTCTCTCTCCCTGCCCTCAGAACCTCCAGTGGCCACAGCCTCCACATCAATATTTGCTAAAATATGGAACAAGCTCAAGTGTCCATCAACCGAAGAATGGATAAACACAATGTGGTATACACATAAAATGGAATACCATTTAGCTGTAAGAAGAAATGAAATCAGAACACATATGACAACATGCATGAACCTAGAGGATATTATGTTGAGTGAAATAAGCCAGACTCAAAAGGACAAATATTGTATGGTCTCACTAATATGAACTAAATATGATGGGTAAACTCGCAGAGGTAAACTCTAGATTATAGGTTACTAGGAAATAGAATGTGGGTTGAGAATGGGAGCTGAAGATTAATGTATGCGGCATTATTAATAAGGTTAATTATAGAAGTGTGGAAATAGAGTTGAGAGTAACACATTATAGTTAGTATAACTAACACTGCTGATTTATGAATGTGATTGTGGCTGAAAGGGGATGTAAAATGTCAATTGAAAAGAAACCAGAGAATAATCTAGGAATGCATAACACAGCAATTTTGTTGTTGGATGAAGATTGTGGTTAATGCTATAAATATAAGAATGCGCTTCTTTTACAAAGTGCTAAGAATATGGTGATACACAGATAATTACAGCTAATGTAACTTATGTATGATAGTAAACAGTAATATTGTAATATTTTTCAGCCTTGGTAAGAAGATATTATATCATTTCTAAAGGACAACAATAGGGGGGCATATGGGGGCATGGGATTTTCCCTTTTGGAGTAATGAAAATGTTCTAAAATTCACAGAGGTGGTGACAGCACAACTCTTTGATGAAAATGAGAGCCACTGAGTGTACAATTTGAATGGA
>PVKH010005385.1:0-14254 GCA_004027955.1 Chaetophractus vellerosus
GGGAACAAAGGAATCCAGAAGCCTGAACCCTGGAGACATCGGCAGCCATCTTGCTCCAAGACATGGACTTTGGTATGGGAAGAAATTTATGCTTTGTGGCCTGGTAACTGTAAGCTTCTACCCCAAATAAATACCCTTTATAAAGACCGACCAATCTTTGGTATATTTCAAAAGGCACATCTGTGGCTGATCAAAACAGGGTTGATAAAAAAGGTTTGGTAATGAATAGTAGTGAAGGTAGTACAACATTGTGGATGTAATTAACATCACTGAATTATATATTTGAACATAGTTAAAGAGGAACTTTTAGGTTGTATACATGTTACTGGAATAAAAATATAAAAAAATATATAGTACAACGATAAAAATGTTCTTTCATAAATTGTAACAAATATATCACACTAATGCAAGGTGTTAATAATAGAATGATATAAGGGAACTCTATATTTTATGCATGATTTTTCTGTAAACCTACAAATTCTCTTATTAAAAAGAAAGAAAGAAAGAAACATCTACTACAAAGCAACAGTAATCCAGACCATGTGGTGCTGGCATAAGTATAGACATATAAATCAATGCATTAGAATTCAGGATCCAGAAATAAACCCTCACATTGACAGTTAATTGATTCTTAACAAAGGTAGTAAGGCAATTAAATGGAAAGAGAATAGTCTTTTCAACGAATTGTGCTGGGACAACCTACTCCAGCAGACAATATACCCCTACCTTATACAATATACAAAAATCAGCTCAAAATGGATCAAAGATATAAATGTAAGAGCTAAAACTATAAAATTTTTAGATGAAAACATAAGTGTAAATTGTTGTAAGCTTGAATTAGGCAATGGTTTCTTAGATATGAAACCAAAAGCACAAGCAACAAAGCTATTCAAGTTTGACTGTACTGTATTTGGAGGTTACCATCAAGTGGATAGGAAAAACCTCCCACCCAATTCTGCCTATTCCCTAGCTGGGTACTCTAATAACCTAATGCTCTTACCTCTTTAAGGTAGCGAACCAGGCGACAAAGGGAGCTCACCAGCGACAAAGTAAAGCCTGTAAGCCCCTGACTGCTCTGCAGCCCCTTGACTTCACGTCCTGTCCATCGCTCATATTCTTCCATTTCATGTTCCACTTCATGTATCATGTGTTTGAGGACATCCAGACTGGAATTATTGCTTGGTAAGCCTGCAGAGGTCGTGCTAGTTGATAACATGGTTTTCTTCTGCTTGGAAGGAGCACACAAATCTGGTTTTCTTTTCACTGATAATGACAGAAATCACTTTATTTTGAAGGCCAGGAAAAATTACAACTAGCAAACTGCTAGAAAAACCTTTGAGGCTGTTGTTCATGGTTTATAAATGGTTTTATAGTTATCACGTTTTTTTCTCATAAAAATGTATACAGTTTAAACCAGTTTTATACTATTTATAATGAGTATACTAGAACCATCTTTCTACAGAATTACTTGGGATGGAAGGAGGCATTTCTAATCTAATACTCAACAAACTATTACTTTGTTGGGTCCAACTTAAGCTTAAGGGAAAAAACATTTAGTAAGAGATTAAGATAGTTTTATCAAGTAACAAGTTTAATAATTCATCTTTGTAAATTAAGGGACTGAACCTTTATTTAACAGCTGTTTTTGTTTCCTTGAGTTCAGCACTTGTCCCACAACATAGCTTGAGTCTAGGGTCTCATTAGATTCTTCAGGCTGAAGCCTGGTGTGGATTCCCTTGACGGCATTGGTAGCATTCAGAGCAGCTAAAAGGAAGAACATTTCCAAAAGCAGCTTAAGTTTTAAAAAAGAAAAATAAAGTATTATTTCAACTGATAGGTTGAGCACATATTTTACTCAATTAGGCCAAGACAGTCAAACTCAACATTCCTTCAAAAAATACTATGTTCAAAAAAGAAGACACACACACAAAAAAAAAGCCAATAAAGCAGTCTACTACTTTGTGATAAATCATGCAATAGGTAACAAACCTCTTTGTTCCCCTGATGGAGTGGTACATGATGGAGTTCCTAGAGGGGTTGTTATTTTTGACTGTGTTGCTATTTTCTGCTGAATATCAGTCCACAGTTTATTAATTACCTCAGAATTCTCTTCCTTTAGTTGGTGGAGAAACCTATAAATCATATGACAATAAGCTATTAGAATTAATAGGTGCTATCACTTAAACTGTTCAATTGCTTACTTTCATAATGAAAGAAAGAATTATGAACTTTCAAAGTTAAAATATCACTTCAAATGTTAAGATTGATGACCAAAATGTCTGTCATCCTAGTGTTAGGTGGAATCGTGCCATCTCTCTCCCAGTTTCCAATAGCATTGGCCCCTAAAGGAGGCTTTTGGCCCTTTCTGAAGTATTGTGACACCTGTCTATCCTCCTCTCTCTTTTTCTAGAAAAAAGGTACTAAGCATACACGGCTCAGACTCATCTTGCTTCTCTCTCCTATAAAGGAGCCTGTCCTCAGAGCACAGACAGTCTCTGTTTATCACTGAAATGAATTTAATGGAGTAGACTCTGCTTCTGTGGGGTGGGCAGGCAGTGGGGTGGGGGTGTGGGAGGGGAAAGAGCTCCAGTTTAGGGGGTTACTATTTGTAAGCCCTGTGGTTGCAGGGTTAAACTCTATGCTACAGTCAGCTTTATCATTGATAAAGCTGATATTTTTTCACCTTAACTGTCAGATTCATTTGTGCATTTCTCAATTATGCAGCTGTAAAAAGGGATGAAGTAGTGATACATGCTTCAACATGGAAAGAAGCAGTCACAAAAGGCCACATATTACATGATTCCATATGTATAAAATGTCCAGAATAGGCAAATCTATAGATATAGAGTATAGATTAGCGGTTGTCTAGGGATGGGAGGAAGGGGGTTGGGAAAGCATTAGAAAGACTCCTTTGTAAGACAGTGTTAACTCTAAGTCTATCCTTCAGGATAAATCCCAAGAAAATGTGGTAATGAGGATCCTTTTTAAATTGGGGGCTGGGATCTAAATCAGTCTGAAACTCACATTTACTATGAGCTGTATTTTTAAGAATCAGGTTATATGAAACATAATAACCCTAACAAGAAAAAAAGCAACATAATACTACCTGTGGTAGGCTGAAATATGGTCCCACAAAATATATCCATGACCTAATCCCAGAAACCTGTGAATATCACTTTCAGTGAAAAAAAAAGTGCTTTTCATATGTGATTAAGGGTTTTGAGGTGGGGAAGATTATCCTGGATTATCTGGATGGACCCTAAATACAATCATATGTATCCATTTAAGAGGGAGACAGAGGGAAATTCTGACACACATACAGAGAAGGCGATGTGAAGATGAAGGCAGAGATTGGAGTGATGTGGTCCCAAGGTGAGGCATGGCAACAGCCACCAGCAGCTAGAAGAGGCAAGAAACAGATTCTCTCCTAGAGACTCCGGAAGGAGAGTGGAGGGAGTGCCAACACCTTAATTTCAGTCCAGTGAAACAGAGTTTGGACTTCTGGCCTCTAGAAATGTAAGAATAAATTTCTGTTGTTTTTAAATCACCAAGTTGGTGGTAATTTGTTATAGCAACCCCAGGAAACTAATAAATCACCTTAAATTTTGCAACTTTCACTTAAAAAGCTCAAATATATATATATATATATATGTCTCCATCATATGACAATAAACTCCCTTAGATACAGAACTCTGTTTTACTCAATTTGGGCAATTCTTTGATCCAAATCCAAGCACCTTCCATTTTCCTTGATAACTACTTAAAGCCACCAATTCTATTTTATGTCAGCATCAATTACAATAAGATTCTAAGGACATCATTCCAGACAGCTTAGCAATATCAGTATCTCCATTTTAAAGCCTTAACATGCAAATCCCCACCCAAAAGAAGATGCCCAAGCCTACTGGAAACATCAACACTTCTTCCTATTCAGTTTTTGCCACTTGGGCTTTCCTCCTCTTATGTTTTTTCCTCCCTTCTTGTCATGATATCTGTAACATCATTCTTCCCTCCCCCAACCCAGCCTTACTTCTCCCAACACAATGGTCTACTGAGTGGGTATGGCAGTGACGATGGGAAAATGCTTGCAATCACTGCTCCCTCACTCTGAATGTACTGATCCTCAGAAACATCAGTGACCCAGTAGAGCCTTTTGCAGATTGTTTAAAAACTTAATTTTCATGTATAATATCTTGATGAAAAATTTGTTTAGTGTTCACAGGAGCATTTACTCACAGAAATTTTCAAACCAGAAGGCACATATAATAGGTTGAATTATGTACCCCAATTTAGACATTTACTTAATCTTCATCTACAGTCCTATTGTAAATAGGTATTTCCCATTGAAAATAGGTTCTCTTGAATGTTATTTTAGTTAAAGTATGGCCCAACTCAATGAGGTTGGGCATTAAACAGGTAAGTAGAGTCCTTTATAAGCAGAAGAAATTCAGACATAAAGAAACAAAGCCCCAGAGAAGGACCAGAAGCAGAATGTCAATTGAAACCAGAAGAGAAAGGAAAGGACATTGCCATGTGATGAGTACCAGTGGAACCCAAGGACTGCCAACTAGCCAGAATGCTACTGATCTTGGAAGGAAGCAAGCCTTCTAGCATCTGAAACCATGAGCCAATAAATTCCTGTTGTTTAAGCCAAAGTGAGTTCGTAGTATTTGTGATCATAGTCTAGCAAAACTAAGACAGCACCTTAGAGATAGTATAATCTATCTCTTATAGTTTATAACCGAGAAAATAAGGATGTACAGATTATTTAACTAGTAAATAATGGAAGTCTTAATCTCTGGATTCCAAGTCTAATGCACAGTCCAACACCTCATGATGATAACATTTTCAGAGGTTTTCAAAAATAGGAAATTGTTTACACACCTAAAGAAATATAACTAACCTTAACCAGAAAATTAAAAATATATATTTTCATTCATATATAAAAGATAAAAGCGGTTCTGTATAAGACTATTTACATTTACATTCTGAAAGGAAAAGAGCTTAAAAGATAACACAGGGAGCAGATGTGGTTCAAGCAGTTGAGGGTCCGTCTCTCACATGGAAGATCCCAAGTTCAGTTTCCAGTGCCTCCTAAAGAAGATAAACAATGAGCAGACAACGAGCAAAAACAACAAGCAGACAATGAGAAAACAACAAATGAGTAGGGAGTGGGGATGTGGCTCAAGCAGTTGAGCGCCCACCTCCCACATGGAAGGTCCCAGGTTTGGTTCACAGTGCCTCCTAAAGGAAAAACTAATAGACAATGAGCAAAAACAATGAGCAAAACAATGAGCAAACAGACAATGGAGCCATCTCGGGGGAGGAGGAAAGGAAAAAGAAAAGATAATTCAAATTTCCAAGTATCTCTAAGAAAATCATGAGCAGATAAACAAAGCACTCCACACAGCCTCCAAAACATTAAATGTGAACATTTATATAGTTCACAAAGAAAAGCAAATAAAACAACACATAACCCATTACTGGAAGAGAGAAAATATTACTAACTTCAAATTACCTATAAGTAGAAAAATAAGCTCCAAATTCCAGCAAAGATATTTCTTAAACTCCTGCCACAAGCTTTTGCACAGAGTGAGGGCAGTTCAAAATGAATGCAAAGAAAAGAGCAAAGCTGAGAACCTAAGGGTGGCAAAAATCACCCCCAAATAGAGAAAGTTCATTCTCAGTGTGCAAGTACTTAAAAAAAAAAAGATCTGGGAGATCACAACAATGACTACAAAGAAAGAGCCTGAAGGTAGGGAGAACTCATGGTAGTCATCTTATAAAGTCATCACTTCCTGAAAAGAAGAGCATGAACAACAAAGGAGAGATATTCTTTGGAAACTACGTGGTAAGGAGAAAAGAAAAGCAAGAATCCTTTAAGACAAAATAGAATCACAATAGTGGAGGACAAACCAACTTTCACCTAGCAATACTCCAAAAAGAAACCAAAACTACTTCACTAAAACTGACAGAAAAGAGCATTCTTGAAATAGGAGTTTCATAAGCCATTCAAAACTCCCAACTCTGTCCACAAAATGTACAAACTAAAGCAATCTACATTCATAAAAAGAAAATAAAACAAAAATTGAAATTGAACTATCTCAGCTAATGAAAATCTCCCTCCCCCCAAAAAAAATCCATGAAGCAAAAAAAAAAAAACTGTAATACAATACTCCAAATAGAATTAAATATACTTAAAGAAGCAAATGGAAATATACATTTTTTTAATCTTAAACCAGAAATTCCAAAACTAAGAATAGAAATGGGCAGAAAAACCAGGAAGAAACAAAATATGAATTTATTGAACTCAGGAAGGAAATCAAAGAGAAAAACAAAACCATCTCAGAAATAAAAATTAAATTATAAGATGTCCAAGGGAGAATTATTAAATAAAAATTTAAAAAGGAACAATGAAGAATTACAGGAAAACAACCAAGAGAATTTTAAAAAGATCAAGAAGAATAAAAAGAGTTAGAGAGAAAGTGCTTGAAATGGAAAACAAAGAAGATATTTCATGTATATGGTTAAGATCCCGGAAGAAGATAAACAAAACAATGAAATAGAATATTTAAAACTACAATCCAAGAAAATTTTCCACAAGTATAAAAGTACTGAATCTATATCGGGAAAGGGCCAACTGTGTTCCAGGGAAACCGACTTAGAAAAGTAAACTCTAAGACGTATCTCAGTAATACTTAAATTTTAGAAAAAAGGAAAACTTCCTCAAGTCACTAGGCAAAAACATCAAGTTAGTTATAAGGGCAAGAAAACTATCCTCACATCAGACTTCTCAAGAGCAACATAAAATATAATGCAAAGCAAGAGCTGAGCAATATTTTCAAGAAAGCCAAGGAAACAAAGTAGGAACTGAAGATTTTATATATAGCCAAGCTCATATATCAAGACTATAGAAAAAACTTTCAAACTTGTAAGATATCAGAGAATACTATATTCAAAAGCCCTTCTTAAGGAATCTACTACACTATATATTTCATCGAACCAAGAGATAACTAGGGAAACATCATAAGAGGACTTATGTTAAACATTCAATATATTTAATTGTAGCTCTAAGATTAAGACAAAAGTGGGGATAAACACGTGAGAATAATATGTAAATGTTTTGTGTTCTGTCAAAGCAATAAAAAATGGGGAAGAGAATGGGAAGAAGGAAAGTAGAATAACGCACTTATTGCATAGGCAATAGATAGTAGTAAATAACAGCAATTAAAATCAAAACACCTGACAGTAAAAGGTTAAGCAAGAAAACAAGGGGATAGGCATTCTATAAAAGATACACACACACACACACACACACACACACACAGGTACAGAACTAGGACAAACTTACAAACCTCCTAAATATCCAAAAAATTTTTTTAAAAGAACAGAGAAAAGGGAAGCAGATGTGGCTCAAGCAATTGGGCTCCCATACAAGAGGTCCAGGGTTTGGTTCCTAGGGCCTCCTGGTGAAGGCAAGCTGGTCCGCCTGGTAAGCAGTGCTGCCTAAAGGGAAGACAAGCAGACACAGAAGAGCAGATGGCGAGCGCAAAACAATGGGGGGCAGGTGGGGAATAAATAAATAAGTCTTAAAAAAAAATAAAATAAAAAATAAGAGAGAGCACATCACAGAGAAGGAAAAAATTAATCATAATATAATATACACTAACACACACAGCAAACTATAAAATAATATGACAAATATGAAAACAACTTTGATATCGGCCATATCAATAAATGCCATGGGCTCACTTTACCAATTAGAGGAAACTGATTTTCAAATTGGTTACAAGGCAAGACCCAACTCTATGACGAATACAAGAGACATACCTAGTATAGATCATTCAGAAAATCTAAAAATGAAGGATAAGCAAAGATAAACCAGGTGATTAGAAACAAGAAGAAAGCAGAGGGCTCATTGCCAATATCAAACAATGTAGAACTAAACATGACAAAGAAGGATACTCTATAATGCTAAAGTCATAATTCTCAAGGAAGAAAAAGCACTTACAGATATCTAACACATGGACACACACACACACACACACACACACACACACACCATAGCATTCAACTTTATGAAGAAGGTATTTAACTCCAAAACAATTAAATAGGCTTAAACAAGAAATGCAAAGAGATATACATAGAAACACCCTAATAACAGGAGACTTTAATATACCACTCCACGTATAAGCCAGTGGCAAAAATAAGTATGGATACTGAAGAAGTAAACAACACAATCAAAAAGGCATATCTTATGAATATTCATATAGAACTTTATACCTTGTGCTGCTTCTTAAGCACACACATAGAACACTCACAAAAATTTGATCATATATTAGGTCACAAAGAAAACATCATTAAGTTCCACTAGTAGAAATAATAAAACCTATACTCTGAATGCAAAGTAAGAAAACTAGAAATAACATAATAAATAAACAGAAAGGCTGTCCTACCTGGAATTTTTTTTTAATTCTATTAAACAACACTTAAAAGGGAAAACAGATACTGAAATTCCCTAATGTCTAAAATTATGAGTACATATTAGAATGTATGGTACACATTGAAAGTGGTGATCTGAGAAAAATTAAAGAGACCTAAGCATGTTCATCAATCAATAACAAAAGAACGAAAATACATGTATTAAATTACCACCGCAAAAAGCTAAAAAAGAATAGCATAGTAAACCAAAACAAAGCACAAGGAAGGAAAAAAGGATAAAATTTTTTTAAATGGATGAGATAGAAAACACAAAAACAGGAATTCTAATTAACAAATCAAAATCCTAGTTCTTTGAAAAATTTACAAAACAGACAAACTACTTACTAACAATTTTTTAAAAGGGGGGAAAGCCCAAATAAAACAAGAAATGACAAAGGGGAAATAAGCACTGAACTTGAATAAATTTTTTAAAAGTACAGAGATTATCTGCACAACTCTATGGAAACATATTGGAAAACCCAGATGAAATGGATAATTTCCTAAAAAATATTATTTATGAAAATTTACCTGAGTAAAAATAGAAAGTTTAAATAATCCAATCTCCATAGAAAATGAGAACACCAGGCTCAAATAGTTTCACAGGGAAATTCTACTACTCCTTCTTAGTCCCAAAGCTACATAAACTTTCCAGAATCTAAAAAAATGGAACATTTTCTAGATTCTTCATATGAAATCAGGCATATCATTGTTACCTCAACCTGGTAAAGACTGAACACACACAAAAAATTACAGACCAATATCATTTATAAATATTAATGCAAGAATACTAAACAAAATATTACCAAACAAAATCTAACACTACATTAAGAAAAAGAAGACACCGTGGCCAAAAGGAATTTATTTCAAAAATTGGATAAAATTAAATAAATAAATAAATCTTTTTAAAAAAAGAATATTATTAGGGTAATTGGAGAAATGTGAATAAGATCTGTGGATTAGATAATAGTATTGAATCAATGTAAATTTTTTATTTTTTTTATAATTTTATAGTGATTGTGTAAATAAATGTTTTTGTTCTTAGTAAATACACACAAGTATTTAGGGATAAAGGAATGTAAAGTATCTAGGTTATTTTCAAATGATTCTTTAAAAATAGGTGTGTGAGAGTGTGTATGTGTTTATGTGTACACACAGAGAGAAAGAATGTTAAAGCAAATGTAGAAAAATGTTAAGAACTGGTGAATCTGAATGAAGAGTATACATGAATTTTTTTGTATTATTCTTATAACATTTTTGAGTTTGAACTAACATAAAAATAGTTTTAAAATATACTCCCGGGCCCGGCTAGATAGCTCAGTGGATAAAGAGCTCGCTGGGAAACCACATGGGAGGCCCTGGGTTCGGTTCCCGGGGACCTCTCCTAGCGGGCAGACCGCCTTGAGAATGGCAAGCCGCCATGGGTGGGCCAGAGCCGCCGTGGGCAGGGCAAAAAGCTGCCACGGACAGGCAAAAGCCGCCACAGGCAGGGCAGGTCGCCTGCAAATCGAGCACAGCCAGCCACCCGCGAACTGAAAAGCCGGCCGTGATGGAAGCAGAAGCCGCCCACAAGCGGGGAAAGCCGCGCCTGCGCAGTGACCCAGTCTCGGCGCGTCGCCGCAATGGGGGGGAAGGGGAGATATGTAATAAAATAAATAAATCTTTAAAAAAAATATATATATATATACTCCCAATTAATTAAAAAGATGATGCAATAAACAAGCATTTGAAATTTTGTAAAAAAGGGAAAATTTGTAGATGTTTATAACACATATACATACCTATCTGTATTTGAGATAGACTGAGAGTTTGGAAAGCTATCCAACTCATTCTCACTTTCTTCTGACTGGCTATTAACAGTTTCTTCATCTCCTTCTCCTTCGTCATCTACCTCATTGAGAGCCTAGGTCAACACAACAATAAAAATAACATCAGAAATTGGTTATATTACAATCATTCTTTCTCTCCCTCTCCCTCTCCCTCCCTCCCACTCTCTCTTTCTTTCTGTCATAACAGAAGGGAGGTCCCTCATCCTAAAGCTAATCTCTTCACAAGTGATCTGGAACCCAAATCCTCTCACCTCCTTCCACTCCATCAACTGTCACTTCTCTCTTCTGCAGCACCAATCTTTCTCTCTGTATTGACTTCATCTTATCAACATGCATATGTGGGCAAACCCTCTCCCATCTTACCCTGATACTATACTCCCTCAAACTATCTCCTCTCCCTAAACACCAAATTTCTTAAAAGAGGTTCCCCACTTCTCATTTACCATCCATGCCCTACAACTTGGTTTCTGCCCTACCATTCCACTCAAACCCTTCTCTACAAGCTCAACATTAACACACTTGTTCCTAAATCAAATGGATATTTTTCAATCTTTCCTGATGTCTTTGCCTCATAAAACATTAATCACCACTCGTTTCTTTCCTTTAAAATCGTCTTGATAAATTCTTCCTTTAGTTTCCATGATACCATATTTGCTTGGTTTTTCCTCTATCCTTCTGATCATTCCTTCCCAATTCCCTTTAATGGTTCTTTTTCTACACCCCCCCCCTTTTTATTTTTACCTTTTTCACTCTCATATGACCCACTTTCTGAGTGATTTTATTTGATTCCAGAGCAGCAATTACCAGTCTCTGTCTCCATCCAGATCTCTCTGGAGATCTTAGTTATTTACATACAACTGCCCTAAAAATATCACTAGTAGAACATCCCACAAATATTCAACATAACCAAAACTGATCATCTTCCTAAGCCTCTACATACAACCATTCTTTAAGAAACCTTGCTCCTGCCAGTATTACCTTAAACCATGAACCCAGCAACATCACCTACTCAAATGTTCAAATCAGCAAACAAGGAGCCATCCTTCTTTTGCATCCCTCACAGCCAATCAGTCATCCAATCCTGGCAATTCTACCTTTTTTTAATGTCTCTCTAGTCTACCCTTCTTTCCATCTACCTTCTTCCCTACTGCCACTGCTTTGAATCAAGCCATCTTATACTTCTTAAAATTCTAACTTAACTCTTCTAACCAGGCCCAATCCCGTCTTGTCCCTCTGCAATCCATCTTCCATACTACAGCCAAACTCATGACTCCTTAGTGGCTCTAATCTTGCTTTCAGGTTCCTTAGCCCTTTCTGACCTAACTCCTACCTATCTAACCTCAGCTCATACCACTTCCCCATCGCCATACAGACACCATGCCATATTCATTCAAGTATCCCAGCAGCTAATGTAGGGCCTGAAAACTTGCAGGTAGGATATAAATGCATGATGAATAAGTGAATAAATTTACTCTCACATTCATATTAGAGATGAAGAAATGAGGGCCCAGAGAACTTATGTAATACAACTACAATTTCATCTTTTTCTGGTAACTCAAGGTTCTCTATAACATCTATTTCTTTCCTAATAAGCAGTGGTCCTCTGCTTATTGTTGTCTTCTCTCCCCTCCTGCTATCTTTGGGTTTACTTTCAGAGGCTCACCTCATTTTAATCAGCTAAGTCAATTAGTTATATCAGTAACATTAATTTGAAATTTGACTGTTAAGTTAGTAGGCTCACATCTGAGGATAGATTCTTTTCTTATACAGAATAAAAGATGACTGTTTTATTCCAGCCTGCTGGAGGACATTGTGCACTTCTTTCCATGTTCCAGATGACTTAAAGTACTTAAAGTATGATTATCAAATAAATAGGGCACCATTTATTTAAATAAATGTAAGGTCTTCAGTTAAGCTTATACTACAGCAATAAGATATACTAGCTTAATTAAATTTCTTATTATCTGAAAGCTAGTTTTTCAGTAAGTGCCAAAACACAAATTGTTTTTGGCTATGGGCAAAGCTAGTGGGTTTTGACTATCTAAAATATATATAACATTCTTTTTAATTCCTTTCTAAGTAGAAGACAATATACTTAATGTCTTTGATGATTCTGGACCTTGTAATTTCCCAGGATCATCATTCTAATTGATGATTCTCCTTTTTTTGCTACAGTAGGTCTCAATACTTTAGTAAATGGCACTAAACAGCTACTGAGCCCTAGTCGTTGTTTTCCAACTGTTCCAAAGGTTACAGAAAGTGCAATATGCTTGAGTAATAGGAATTCTAGGAACCGCAACTTTGCATTTGTTGATATTTAAACTTTTAAAAGGTTTACAGAAATGCCTATATCAACTCAAACTTAATTTCAGCATAAGCATTACAGCCGTGGCAGAGCACATTACCTGAGGGTCTACAGCAGATTCATAAAGGATGGACTGGGTGACAGGGTCTTGATTTGTCACAATGGGACCCTGAGAAGAATCAGGAGCTATTGTTACATTTGGAAACCCTGCAGAAGGAAATAAAGTGCAATTATTTTGTTTTATTTGATTAAATTGACTTCACATGTGCACTATATACTTACTACCATAGGGTTGCATCATCACATGGAAATCTTTTTTACAAACAGCTTTATTGAAATATAATTGACATAGCATACAATCCACCCACTTAAAAGTATACAATTCACTGGATTTTAGTATAGTCACAGATTGTTGCAACAATCACCACAGTCAATTTTAGAACATTTTGACCACCTCAAAAAGAAACCCCATTCCCTTTAACTCTCACTCTCTCCCATATTTCATTCCCTTCCCAGCCCTAAGCAACCAATAAGCTACTTTCTATCTTATATATTTTGTATTCTGGACTTTCATATAAATGGAATCATATAACATGTGGACTTTTTTGACTGACTGCTTTCAATTAGCATAATGTTTTTAAGGTTCATCTAAGTTGCAGCACGTATCAATACTTCATTACTTTATATGGTTGAGTAATATTCAACTTCATGGAAATACCACATCTTGCGTACTCATTTGTTGAGGAGTATATGGGTTGTTTCCACTTTTAACTATCATGAGTAATGTTGCTATGAACATTTGTGCACAAGTTCTTATGTGGACATGTTCTCATTTCTCATGGGTAGATACCTAGGAGTGCAACTGCTGGGTCGCATACCACTCTGTGTTCAATTGTTTGAGGAACTACCAGACTGTTTTCCAAAGAAACTACACCATTTTACACAAATACCAGCAGTGTATGAGGGTTCCCACTTCTCTATAGCTTCACTGATATTTGCATTATCTGACTTTGTGATTCCAGCCTTCTTAGAGGGTGTGAGGTAATTATGCCATGTTTTTTATTTGCATTTACCTGATGTCTAATGATATTGAGCATCTTTTCATGCATTTATTGGCAACTTGTATACATCTCTTAGACAAATGCCTATCAGGTCCTTTGACTATTTCTTCTTTTCCTTTTTCTTCTTTTTTTTTTAATTAGAGAAGTTATAGGTTTACAGATAAATCATGCAGGAATTACAAAGTTCCTATATACGTACCATCACACACATAGCCTTTCCTATTATTAACACCTTGCATTAGTGTGGTACTTTTATTACAATTGTTGAAACAATATTACTATAATTATACTATTAACTATTCCATAGTTTACAATAGGGTTAATTCTGTTGTACAGTTCTATGGTTTTTTTAAGTTTTAATTCTAGTAACATACATACAACACAAAGTTTCCCATTTTAACTACTTTCATTTTTTTTTTTTTTTTAAGATTTATTTATTTTATTACATATCTCCCCTTCCCCCCCGTTGCGGCGACGCGCCGAGACTTGGTCACTGCGCAGGCGCGGCTTTCCCCGCTTGTGGGCGGCTTCTGCTTCCATCACGGCGGGCTTTTCAGTTCGCGGGTGGCTGGCTGTGCTCG
>PVKH010005386.1:0-22173 GCA_004027955.1 Chaetophractus vellerosus
CTCCTACCATCCATTGAGGGAACTTCTTTAATTACCTGCTACACAGAGGTGGGCACGGCTATTCTTTCTAACCTAGTTGTTTTTATTCCCTCCCCTGACCCAATTCAAACTCTGACAGGGATTGTGTTTCTTATATCCCTGGAAATTCCCAAACATACAGAGTTTTCTGGAACAATATCTCTTCCATATTTAGGATATGTTAAATCTCTTTGGGTTGTAATCACTTAAAATTCACTTATAGAAAAAAACACCTCTGAACCAGTTTAAGAAATAAAATGAGCTACTAAAATCAAAACCCTTACATTTAAACGAGAATTTCTAGTTTCTTATTTTTCCAAAGAGCTCTTTGTATTTTATTCAAGTTCATGAATAATGGATGACATTTCTTTAAGATGTCTCATTATGTTTGCAGTATACCAATATAAAGTTTCTTAAAATGGCCTCCTGTCAAACACATATGATTTCTATTTGTCTGCTGTTAATGTAATTGACTAAACACTTGATTCTACAGATTATGCTTTCTCTTGTAAACCACTTACTTTAGGGCATGAGCAGCTGTGTTTATGCTTCCGTGATTTTTGGGTTTCATTATGGAGTTTCCAGCATGCGTATCAAGAGCATTAGGCAACCTAAGCATCCAGTCACCAGCTGGCAAATGCAGTTCTTTACTGATAAAGGCAGAATTCCATCAACTCTTGTATATGTCATATAAGAAAGATACACATATGGGCATATAAAACCACTACAACCACAGTAATTGTGAACATGAATAAGAAGAAACACTGTGGCGACAAAATGGATGAACCTTGAAGACATCTTGTTGAGTGAAATAAGTTAGACACCATAGGACAAATACTGTATGATCTTACTGACATGAAACAATTAGAATAAGCAAATTCATAGAGTCAGAAATAAGAATACAGGTTATCAGGGACTGGGGTTGGGGGAAGGGATGGGAGGTAATGCTCAAATGATACAGAATTTCTATTTGGGGTGATAGAAAATGTTATAGTAATGGATGGTGGTAATAGCACAACATTGTGAAAGTAATAAATGGCACTGAATTATACATTTGAATGTGGTTAAAAGGGGAAATTTTAGCTTGTATATATGTGACTAGAATAAAATTTTTTAAAAAAGGACTGTACAACATGGTGAACCATAATATAAACCATGGACTATAGTTAATAGTACAATTAAAATAATATTCTTTCATCAGTTGTAACAAATGTACCACACTAATGCACTGTGTCAATAATAGGGGGGTATATGGGAATTCTGTATTTTCTGCATGATTTTTCTGTAAACCTACAACTTCTCTAATAAAAATATATTAATTTAAAAAGAAGAAAACACTGTTAACTTTTCAGAAATAATTGATCAAAAATCAAAGACCTAAATTTAGCCAAGAACACAAGTTCTTCCTCTCTTGCCTCTCCCAAACTGAGAATTACAAAGAATTTTGTTTTTTTACTTAGGGGTTTGAGATAAATATTCAGAAAAGATGGATTTGAGAGAGGTAGGCAAATGAGGGGGAAAGGAGAAAGGCAGTAGAAAGTAGCTGCCAAATTAAGAAAGAAATCCATGCAGAGGAATAGCAGAAAGGAAAAATGTCAGAGGGACTGAGGGGAAGTGCCTAAGGTGTGGGCGAGAGAGTAGAAAAGAAGCTCAACAGTCCACCCAGGAAGCATTTTTATTGACACGCCTCACACACTTACTTGTTTCTACAGAATCATGAAAAAGAATATTAGCAAAAGAGCTGGTTTAAAACCTGGTTCTGATCTACAATTGGCATGCCAGAATACCAATTCCAAAACCTCTTCCAGTTTTGGTTTCCTTATCGGTAATATAAGGGTGGGGAGTACTCAGCCAGGTTTGGGTGAGGATTAAACGAGATACCATGCCCAGAGCAGCATCAGTAGCAAGACACAGTGGTTAAGAACCCAGGCTTTGTTATTAGACTGCATGGGTTTCTCTTTTTTATTTTACGTTTTTAAGATTTATTTATTTTATTACATATCTCCCCTCCCCCCTGCTGTGGCGACGCGCCGAGACTGGTCACTGTGCAGGCGCGGCTTTCCCCGCTTGTGGGCGGCTTCTGCTTCCATTCACGGCCAGCTCTCAGTTTGCGGGTGGCTGGCTACGCTCCATTCACGGGCGACCTGCCCTGCCCTTGGCGGCTTTTGCCCTGCCCGTGGCAGCTTCTTGCCCTGCCCACGGCGGCTCTGGCCCGCCCATGGCGGCTTGCCATTCTCAAGGCAGTCTGCCCGCTAGGAGAGGTCCCCGGGAACCAAACCCAGGGCTTCCCATGTCGTATGCCGGCGCCCTATCCACTGGGCTATCCAGCCGGCCCCCTGCATGGGTTTCAATACCAGCTTCTAGTGGGACTACTTAAGCAGGTACCTAACATTGCTTATCTTTAAAAGAGATAATTAAAAAATAATGCTTATCTATATGTGGTTGCTATGAAAATTGAATGGGAAAACACCGTTAAAACATGTAGAACAGGTAGAACAGTAACTGACATTTGGTTAGTACTCAAGAAATGTTGGTTCTTAGGAATAAAAGTAGGTGTTGCTTATGTGGGAGGGTGTGGGAGGTATGGGGAGTGGGGCATATGGGAATCCCTATATTTTTTGTGTAACATTTGTGTAATCTAAGTATCTTAAAAAAAACTTTTTTTTAATAAAAAAAAAGTAGGTGCTCAAAGTATGGTATTGACTGCAATGCCTTCTTCACTGGAGGACAGACACCATGCTTGTTTGTGAATTTTTATTACTGGCTTCTTGCTGGCACATTGCAGGCTTTTGATGGAAGTATATTATACTATCAGAAATGATAGAAAACTTTGCTATTTATACTTTTATTTTGTCTTATGCACTTCTGTGATAAGTTTGCCTTTTGTTAGCTGATTAGATGGTTATCTGGGCTTTCGACTGTTTTTGCTTTGAAAAGTGTTTTTTAATTGCACAATATATGTATGAGTAAGCTCTCTTGGTTAAAAACAATGTTGATAAGATGAAAGCCCACTTGTAAGTTCAAACCCTGTCCCAGATCCTTCTCCAAAGACAATAATTTTGTTTTGATGAGTATTCTTTCATACCTTTTCTATAAAATACCTTTACAGCATCACTTATATTAGTATTTGATTAAATAAATGGGTGGTATAGTTTAGCCAAGTTGACACATAAATCTACTATCACAAACAGGTAGTCTGTGGTACAAGTCTAACTGATGAAAACAGACTCTACTGTGTCACACATATTTAAACCATTCTCACCTAATTTTCTAACCAAAGATGTCACAAATCAATATCCTAAAACACAATATTTCTAATAGCGTGGATGCTGTAATATAATTTGTCATGTGGAAGTACCAGCCTAATTTAACTGTTTCAGGAAAATACTGTTGCCGGAAAAGCACATGAATTGCTCTCTTTTTGGCCCGGCCTCTACATACATGGTGGCCTTTCAGTTCTTCTCTTCCTGCTCCTCATACTTTTCTCCTTTGCTTATTTCTGCTCTTAGGGGTCTTCAAAGGAAAACAAATGAAAGGGAAAGATATTTATTTTTATAATCACATTAACCTTACAGAAGTCTGTTGTAGCTTATAGTCTCCTTTAGTATAGACAAAATCAAATTTAATCAAAACATTAACAGGTTATATCAGGTGGAGAAATTATAGTGATTTATAATTTCATCTTTATTCTTTCTTGTGTTTCCAAAATTTTCTACAATAAGCATATACTACCTCTATAACTATAAACAAATTTAAAAGAACACATGAGTCTGTTTTCATTCCAGTAAGGCTCTATTGTCTCTTTGATAGTTTGATCATAATACCCTTATAAAGATCTGGTATTAGCTTAGAAATGATTTAAGGAACTCTAAATAAATTGCTTTAAAGGCTGCTTGTAATCGAGCATCTTTGGCAAATTGAGGAATAAGCAGAGCAATATGTCCCAAGTTTGAAGAGAGGAGGGAGTAAAAAGGGGTAAACTTCATACTACTGAGGGATACTTATGAAGATCTTCCAAAAAAGGGATAACATGGGTGGTGAAAAAGAGAGAGAAAAGTGAGTTTAGAAAACTTCTGGTAGAGTTGAAATGAATAAAAGGTAATCAAACAAACTACATTGGTTTTGTAATTGCAGGATAGAATACCTGTTGAGATTAGATGTCTTTACATAGATGTTGGTATCTAAAACTAACAAGTTTGATTATATTCTGATACATTAATATGAGGTGGAGTGAAAAAAGCAAAGTTGAAAATAACCTGAAATTTCAGGTTTTATTGTTACTATTATAAAGAGCAAAGCAATGCAATTCTTTTTTTTTTTTTAATTTATTTTATTACATATCTCCCCTCCCTCCCGCTGCGGCGACGCACCGAGACTGGTCACTGCGCAGGCACGGCTTTCCCCGCTTGTGGGTGGCTTCTGCTTCCATTCACGGCCGGCTCTCGGTTCGCGGGTGGCTGGCTGCGCTCCATTCGCAGGCAACCTGCTCTGCCCGTGGCGGCTTTTGCCCTGTCCGTGGCAGCTTTTTGCCCTGCCCACCGCGGCTCTGGCCCACCCATGGCGGCTTGCCATTCTCAAGGCGGTCTGCCCTCTAGGAAAGGTCCCCGGTAACTGAACCCGGGGCCTCCCATGTGGTATGCCGGCACCCTATCCACTGGGCTATCCAGCCGGCCCCCAATTCTTGATATATATATGTATATGTTGATATTTTGGTATATGTACATATATATAATTTTGGTATGCATACAGTGGATTGTTTCTATGTTCACTATGGTTTCAGTTAAGGAAAGTTTTTTCTTTATTCTTCTTATTTTTTTTTTTACCTGAAAAGGATGGTGGATGATTTTGTCATTGGTGAGTCATGAAAGTTTTATTACTAGATAAAGAAGAATATGATCTTGAAGTTCTTTATGTTGTCTCAGAAATGTTGCTCTAGAGAACCAATAAAATTTTTCTATATCATAGCCTTTTTGTTTAGCAATGTCCAATAGCAAATTTAAGTTTTTTCCTTTAGTAACTAAAATAATTACTCAGGCTGTCTTTTGTTGTTATGCTAAACAACTAATTAAGCATAATTTTCTTTTCTCAGAGACTAATAGTTTTTGTAATAATTTAAATTAACACCACAAATATAAGCATACTCTTCTAACTAATTGGGTAGTAAATGTGAATGCAAATATACAAATACATTGTTGATGATATTACTGCTACATTTTAGATTAGTCCTGCTTATTAATTCAGTATGGTACAGAGCTTCTCTTTTTAATAGAAATACTATATTTACATCATTGAGCCTACCATTTAAAACAAAAACACCCACATTATAAAGTATCTTATAATCAGACTAGTGTCTTTTAAGAAGATTTTACAGGACCCATTAGCTATGAGGTGCACATGTACTAATTTACTAACACTTGACTTAATTATGACACATACATAGGGATAAGAGTGCTGGTACCTCTCCCCAGGCACTTCACCCACTGATGCCTAGAAAGCTGCACAGGTCTGAGTTTATCCAACACAGCTATCAGACTCAGAGAGGTTCAAGAGGATTTAGGGAAACGTGGGGTTAATGGACTGGGATTTTTAGTGGTTAAAAACCCACAGAAATCCTGTTTCACCTACATTTTGTATTAAATAGGCTTTGAATTTGTAAAGTGGAATATGAAGATGCCATCTAAATTCTAGGCAACATTTGGAAATAAGAACTGTGGCGATCCTTAGAGATCTCCACAAATATGCTTATTCTTTCTTCTTCTGGGCAAAGGGTGAGAATTCACTTCTCTGTCCCCTTGAACTCAAGTGTGCTCAGGTGACTTGCTCTAGCCAATCCCAATGGGGATGGAAGTGATCAAGGTCAGATTTTGTGATATTATGATCTTCATTGTCTTACTGCTTTCTCTTGTTGGGCAGGAAAGAGAGGTGCTTTTTGGGGGGTGCCTTTGAGCGCTGTGGTAAGAACTGCATAGTCCCTTAATTTTTCCTTCATTTTCTTTAATTATGAAAATATTTAAGGCTATAAATTTTCCTCAAAACAATCTTCCACTGGTTCTCCACTTATGCAGTGTAATGAAGTTCTCTGGCCTTCAATGGCAGACTAATAAGACTAATAAGTTAGTCCATTCAAACGGCATTGATTTTACTCTACCATCTTGTATTCTACAAACTACTTACTTTACATTGTTCTTTCCTCATTCTTTTCCTTTTTGTATTGGATTGATTAGGTTGTATTTCATTCAAAATTTCCCCTTATTAATTTCAATTAGCATTTGATTTCCTCTTTTCTGGTCTCATACAAAGGCATATACTTCTCTACTACTACTTGAAAACAAAATGCCATAAATAAATTCTATTTTCCCCTACTCTTTGTTCATCTGAATAAGATGAGACCTTTAAATAATTTCATTCTCCCTTATTCCTTCCTTTTTTTCCTCCCCAATGGATGAGAGTTTTCACTTCCTCCTTGTTTTCTCTACCCTACACCTTGCTAATTCTTCAGGTTTTTAAAAAATATATATATTTAATTTTAGACTCTTAATAGATATTCCCTTATTTGATTTCCCTTCTGTTTCTAGGGTTCTTCTTCAGCACATGGTCTAGTCTTATCCATTTGGATTCAACTGAATAGGTAATATTGATTTAATACTTAGATTTAATATATAAACATTTGTTGCTAATCACTGTGCTCTCACTTCTTTGATTCCATCCATCTTAAAGATTCTGTTGTGACCTGTGGAATTATTTCCTTTCATTGGAGTCTTTTCTAGAGAATCTTATCTCTGAACACTTACATATCCTCAAATATATTTTGCTTTGACAGGTGAATAATTTCTTGATGGTATATAGGATTCTCTGATTGAAATTTATTTCCTCCAGTAGTTCTCAGGTGCTATTCCACTGATTTTTAGCTTCCAGTGTTGCAAATGAGAAGTTCAATGCTAGTATAAATTTTGCCTTTAAGTTAGCTTGTTCTTTTTTCATTTGAAGATAAAAAAATTTAATAAAAAATCAATTGTATTTCTACATACTAGCAATGAACAATCTGAAATGAAATTAAGAAAGGAATTCCATTGACAATAGCATAAAAAAGAGAACAATACTTGGGGGTAAGATTAATAAAAGAAGTGTAAGATTTGTACACTGCAAACTATAAAACATCCTTGAAAGAAATTAAAGACCCAAATAAATAGAAAGATATTATGTGTTCATGGAATGGAAGATTTAATATTGTTAAGACACCAATAGTCCCCAGATTGATTTACAGATTCTACACAATCCTAACAAAATCCCGGCTGGCTTACTTGGAGAGATTGATAAACTGATCTTATAATTCATATGGAAATTCAAGAGACCCATGATATCAACAACAACAAAAAAAGTCTTGAACAAAGTTGGAGGACCTAACACTTCCAGATTTCAAAATTTACTACAAAGCAACAGTAGTGAAGACGTATGGAGCAGTATTGAGTCACCAGAAATAAATCCTCATATTTACAATCAATTGATTTTCAACAAGGGTGCCAAGATAATAAGACAATTTGATGGGGGAAAGAATAGTATTTTTAACATACTGTGCTAGGACAACTGATTATGTACAGACAAAAAAATGAAGTTGAACCTTACCTCACACCATATATAAAAATTAACTCACAATGAATCATAGATCTAAATTAAGGCTGTTTTAGTTTCCTTGTTGTTAAAGCAATTACCATGCAAAGGGTAATCTTAAACAATGGGAATTTATTGGCTCATAGTTTTGAGGCTAGAAGAAGCCCAAATCAAGACATCATCAAGGCGATGATTTCTTCCTGAAGATTGGCGTTCTGTAGCTGGATGCCACCTATCCGTGGTCCTGGGTTCCTCTATCACATGTCAATGCACATGGCAGCCTCTTCTGGCTTTTCGCTTCTTTTCTGGGTTCTGCTGACTTTCACTTTCTAGCTACTCCCTCTGTGGCTTTTATCTCTCTGTGACCTTCCCTATAAAACCTTCAGTAACACAATTAAGATCCACCCTAGGCCATACCTTATATGAAGTAACCTCATCAAAAAGTCCTATATACCAGGGTTCAAACACATGAATGGATTAAGTTTACAAACACATTTTTCTCTGTTACAAAGACCTAAAACTATAAAACTCTTTAGATAAAGACAAAGGAATAAACTTCCATAAGCTTGGATTAGGCAGTGCTTTCTTAGATATACCAAAAGCATAAGCAGCAAAAGAAAAAATAGACATATTGGATTAAAAAAAAAATTTTTTTTAAGTGAAAGAAAACCCACAGATTGGGAGAAAACATTTGTCTATCATTTTTCTCCAAGGTATTCGTACTCACAATATGTAAATCCTTACAACTCAACAGTAAAAAAAAAAAAAACTCAATTGAAAAATGGGCAAAGGATTTGAATAGACTTTTCTCCAAAGAAGATATACAAATGGCCAATAAACATATGAGTATATATTCAACTTCATTAGCCATTAGGAAAATGCAAATCAAAACTCCAATTAGATACCACTTTCAATAAGATGACTGTAATCAAAGATGAACAATGAACAGTTGGTGAGAATGTGGAAAAATTGGAACCCTTGTACATTGCTGGTGGGAATGTAAAATGGTGCAGTCATTGTGGAAAAGTTTAGCAGTTCATCAAAGTGTTAGAGTTGGAGTTATATGACTAAGCAATTCTACTCTTAGGTGCATTGTACACAAATGTTTATAGCATTAGTCAAAATATCTCGAGTGGAAACAATCCAAAGTTAGACATGAGGTTGCCAAGGGGGCCGGGGAGAGAGGGAAATGGGGAGATTGTTAATAGATATAAGGTTTCTCTTAGAGCTGAAGACCTGGAATTAGACAGTGGTGATGATTCCGCAACTCTGAATATATTAAAAATCTGTGACTTTTAAAATTTAAAAGCATGAATTTTATGATATGTGAGCTATATCTCAATAAAATAGTGCATTATAAAATATATTTAATAAAATAGGGAATTATAAAATACATTTAATGAGATTCTTATCAAAGCTTTTAACAAAAATTCTATTAAATAGGTATACAACAGTTACTGAAAAAAATCTATCTTTTCCCCTCCACCAGTGAAAAGTAGTACACACAACAGACCTCACTGACATTCTACATAAATGACCAGGGCCTGGGTGGAATACTCAGTCTTTAAAGTAAGTGAGCTACAGACACCTTGATTGCTTTTTTTTTTTTTTAAAGATTTATTTATTATTTATTACATATCCCCCCCCCCGCCCTTTCTGCTTGCTCTTGCTGTGTGTCCATTCTTCTGTGTTTTTCTATGTCTCCTCCTGTCTCCCCCCGTCTCTGCGGCGATGAGCCAAGTCGGCCCTCCGCGGCGGCGGCTTGCTCCATTCCTGGGTGGCTCCACTCCGCTTTCACGGGCGGCTCCGCTCCATGTTTTGCGGGCAGCAGTCCTCCATGTTTTTGCGGGCTGCTGGCTTCCAGGCTTCACAGGCAGCAGCTCCGCTTTTCACGGGTGACTTTGCCATGCCCGTGGGGGCTCCGTCCTGCCCGTGTCGGCTTTTTGCCTTGCCCACCGTGGCTCTGCCCCACCCATGGCGGCTTGCCTTTCTCAAGGCCGTCTGCCTGCTCGGAGAGGTCCCCGGGAACCGAACCCGGGGCCTCCCTTGTGGTACCCCAGCGTGCTCTTATCCACTGAGCTATCTAGCCGGGCCCCACCTTGATTGCTTTAATTCCAGTGAACCATGGAAGTAGGGTTCTGTTTTCTTCAACACTGAAACATGGTTTGAAACTTGGATTCAAATTTGGTCCTTTACTGTATCACCTGATCAAAATTTTTGTTGTTGTTGTTACATACCCCCCCTTTCTGCTTGTACTTGCTGTGTTCATTTTTCCTTTCTTCTGTGTCTGCTTTGTCTCACCCCGTTGCGGTGACACGCCAAGTCAGCTCACTGCGCAGGTGGCTTGCCCCGCTCGTGGGCGGCTCTGCTCTGCTCGTGGGCGGCTCTGCTCTGTTCGCAGAGCTGCTGCTCTGTTCACAGGTGACTTGCCCTGCCTGGGGCGGCTTTGCCCTGCCTGTGGAGGCTTTTTGCCCCGCCCACAGCGGCTTGCCCTCTCAAGACGGTCTGCCCGCTTGGAGAGGCCCCCGGGAACCGAACCCAGGGCCTCCCATGTGGTGAACCAGTGCCCTATCCCCTGGGCTACAGCCGGCCCCCAGAATTTTTTAAAAATGTCAATGAGTCTAAGTTCTTCAAGCATTTCCAGTCTCACCTTGCTTTCTACAGTGATCATCTGTTGTTTCTGCTTGCTCTGTATCCCTCCCATCACTCAACCAAAGGGATTCTGCTGGGAGTTATCAATCACAGTGCCAGGGTGGCGGGCATATGACCCATGTATGGCTGATCATGAGCTCCATCCCTTTTCCTACAGACACTGGTCCAATGGAAGGGCAGGGGATCCAGATAAGACCAGAGTGCTTTTCTAAATGATTTGGAGACCCTGGAAAAGGAAGTATTTCCTTTATGGTTCGCATATCTTAAGGGTGTAAGCTCATGCTGACACTGGTCATCTTTTGCATCACATGGAGAGGGCTAGCCTGAAAATGAAGCCAGGAAACAAAGCAATAAAGCAACAAAAGATGGAGGCAAAGAGCCCTAACAACATAATCTGAGGCTCTGTATCCACCTATGCCCACTGTATAACATTAAAGTTTTCAGATTATTTCAGTGATTCAGAGTCCGTGCGCAGCACCCAGGTACATGCGCCACCCTCGGCTTGTCCTCATAGTTTCAGTGCATTGTGAGTGCCTCTGCCGGCTCCTGGCTGCGGTCCACTCTAGCTTGTTCTTTTTTTACAGGAAACTTCAAATATTTCCAATTTATCCTTAAAATTTGGAAATTTCCTAGGATATGTCTAGGTACATGTCTTTTCTCATTGATTGAACTTGGTAAGCATTTTGAGCTGAAGATTCAGAACTGTCTTTAGCTCAGGGACAACTTGGACTATTGGGTTTAAATATAGCCTTATCTCCACATTATCCTCCCCACTGGAACTGTTATTTCCATGTTGAGTTTCATAGAGATATCATCCAAATCTTTCACTTTTTCTCTCATAATTTCTCCATTTTTTTTCTTTTCTTTTTCTTTTCTTTTTGTTGTCTCTATTATTTTTTTCTATCTCTGTCTTGTTTGTACTTTGAGATGGTTCTTCAATAGACATTCCAGGTTACCAATTTAAATCTAGTTCAATTTATTTACTGAATCATTTAATTAAAGATTTACATTTTTGTTACTTTTTATAAAGTTCAGAGAGTGTTTTATGGCCTCCATTTGAATCTCCTTATGTGAAATTAACTTTTTACATTTCAGGTTTTTAGTCTTTCTTATCAGCTTTATTGCACTAAAACTTTTATTCTATTTGGCCTGACTAATTTTCATTTCTGACTGCCAGATTCCCCTTAGTTGTTTCCTTTTTGGCTGATTGGAGCTCAGCTCTTTTTCTGACAACACCCTGAGTTACGATCCTCATGTAGGTGGTGGCAGGCAAATTGATCTCTACCCCTACGAGCTGATGATAATGTAGGAGTAGGCAAGGAGCAGGTTCCCTGCCAAGGTGTTTGGTGGAGACTTCTCTGCATCTTGGTCTTCCTGTATCCTTCAATTATCAGGAACTGGCTTAGCCTACACATTCAACAACTTCTTGGCCTCTTGGGGTTAGGAAGACATAGTATGCTCATGCTGGGCTAATGTCTGTCTTTCCACAGGAGTTCCACAGCTTTCTTTTCTTTTCTTTTCTTTTTTTAAAGGTTTATTTTACTTATTTATGTATCTCCCCCTTGCTGCTTGTGCTCACTGTGTTCATTTGCTGTGCGTTTTTCTGTGTCTGCTGTCTCCCTTTGTTGAGTCATGTTGCTGCACCAGCTCACTGCTGTGCATGGGCTGTGAGCTCACTGTGCAGTGTGCCAGCTTGCCTTCACCAGGAGGCCCCAGGAATCGAACATGGGGACTCCCATATGTTAAATGGGAACCTAACCACTTGAGCCACATCCGCTTCCCCAGGAGTTCCACAGCTCTCTGTGGCCAAGCTCTTACCAGGGTCCTCTGCTTTCTGGTCCTTAGCTGGGAGTCTGCCCTGCTCTCCAGAGCTTTCCTCACTATCAAGAAGAAAACTCCACATTAGTTCTCCTGCAGCATTACTGTTCATACTCACAGTCTTTAAACTGCCTTAACTCTAAATTTTGAAGTACAGGAATACTTCATTTTATTGCTCTTCACTTTAATGCACTTCACTGATATTATGTTTTTTTACAAATAGTTGGTCTGTGGCAACCTTGTATTCAACAAGTCTAGTGGTACATGTGCTCACTTCGTGTCTGTGTCACATTTTAATTAAGGTATGTACATTGTTTTTTTTTTTTAAAGACATAAGGCTATTGGACACTTAATAGACTACAGTATAGTGTAAACATAACTTTTCTAAGCACTGGGAAAACAAAAACTTCATGTGACTTTCTTTATTGCAATATTGGCCTGGAACCAAACCCTCAATTTCTCCAAGGTATGCTGGTAGTCAGGACACAGAAAGAGTCCAACAGATTCATGTAAATGTATGTGTGACCATCAATAATTTGCTGTTACTGGTTTTCCAGGGTGGTTACCAGCTACAATCACAGGACAAGTATAGGGGAAAACATTACATATTACATTATATTAATAAGGAACATCTTCTGCTTAAAGAATAAGTAGGAAAATGTGAGAAAGTTTGTTTAGGAATCTGTTTGATACTCATATTTTCATAGTCTCTCTGTTTTAAATATAAATTTTGCTCTATCTTTGATGTGGAAGAATTTTAGTTCTAGATAGATAGCCTCTCTAGAATAATGCAACTTCAAACAGAATCTCAAGATTTTATTAACCCTTGTCTTTACTTCCTTGGTGCAGCCCCAATGATGTGATGGCTGATATTTTTCTTTAAAATATCTTTCAGGATAGTGATTAAGGGCTATAGATGAAATAAGAGTAGACATGAGTTGAAGCTGGTGATGGTAACACAAGTTTTCATGTATGTGATTGTCTCTTCATTGGTATTTGTTTAACGTTTTCCATAATAATTTTTTTTTAAATCAAGAAGAGGTTAAAAGTAAAATTAAAATAAAAAATCTACACGTCCTTGTCACTGCCCCCTATGTTAACAGTCCCTTCCTCTTTCTTCATTGTCTTTTCACTGTTTTTTTTTTTTTTTAACCTCTTTCTCCCTATCCCAAACACATCGAAATTGTAAGCCCTGTTTGCTTTCCCTCCCAGGCATACTTGGTTTCCTTCTTCCCCTTTTAATTTATCCTAATAACCACCTGGGTGCATAGACCTTCATTTTCTTTCTTCTGTGATTTGTCTCACCAACCCTGTTTTTCCTAAAAGCAGTCTTTATCCGAAACAGAATAAAATAATATTCTGGATCTATTTGTATTCTCAAACCATTCCCATAGAACATATTTATCTTTAGAAAATAGAAAAATTGTGGGAGTATTATAAAAATACCTAAAATGAATTAAAGGACTTCTTACCTTAGGATTGGTGGGAGTGAGAGTGGGAAAAGAGGTCTGGGACTTGATCTTCTATTTGTATTCCAAACTTGAGTTACATTTTCCAATAATTGTTAACCAGGCAGAGACAGCGGAGTGTACTGTTTAAGAGCCAGACTCCTGCTCAGCTCTAGTCCTGCTGTTCCCTCCTAAGTAAAATAAGAGTATAATTGTACTTACCCCATAGGATCATTATGAGGATTAAATGAGAAAATATTTATAAAGTGCTTAAAATAGTACCTGACACATAGAAAGTGCTATATAAAGTTGGTAAAACATAATTCCTTTGTCAACTTATCAAATCCTCCAATTATCAGAAACTGCTATATCTTCTTGCGTTTTAGAGTATTCCGTTTTAAAAATAACTACTATCTGGTGAGGGATAATGGCTGCTGCCATGCAGGAGTCACGTATGAGTGTGGGGAAAAATTCCTTAAAGAAGAAAAAGAAGATAAAAATGATAGCCAGGGCCACAACATTGGAGCTAGAAGATGAATACAAAGAAACTGCAGACAGTGGAGGTTCTGTAGGAAGCTGTGAATCAGAAAAGGATCCAATTTCTTCTACTGATAAAGCAATAGAGGCTGACAATGAGGATGAAGGTGAGCCCTGTGAAAAAGAAAATAAGAACGCTTGAGAATCTGATGTAGGAACTAATACAGGCTGGGCAGATGCCATGACTAAGATCCTTAACAAAAAACCCTAAAAGGAAACCTACCATTTTGGTAAAAAACAAAGAGCTTGAAAAGGAAAAAGAAAAGTTAAAGCAAGAGAGACTAGAGAGGGGCCGACCGCATAGCCCAGTGGATAGGGTGCTGGTATACCACATGGGAGGCCCCAGGCTCGGTTCCCGGGGACCTCTCCTGGCGGGCAGACCACCTTGAGAAGGGCAAGCCACCATGGGCGGGCCAGAGCCGCCATGGGCAGGGCAAAAAGCTGCCACGGACAGGGCAAAGCCGCCACAGGCAGGGCAGGTCACCCGCGAATGGAGCGCAGCCAGCCACCCGTGAACTGAAGCAGAGCTGGCCGTGAATGGAAGCAGAGGCCGCCCACAAGCGGGGAAAGCCGCGCCTGCACAGTGACCGGTCTTGGCGCGTCGCCGCAGCGGGGGGGGGAGGGGAGATATGTAATAAAATAAATAAATCTTAAAAAAAAAAGAGAGAGAGACTAGAGAAAAGAAAACAGCTTGATAAGAAGCGGGAGTAGGAAATGATGTGCAGAGTAAAGCCAGATGTTGTCAAAGACAAAGAAACAGAGAGAAACCTTCAGAGAATTGCAACAAGGGGTGTGGAGCAATTATTTAATGCTGTTTAGAACCATCAAAAGAATGTTGATGAAAAGGTTAAAGAAGCTGGAGGCTCTATTAGAAAGCATGCTAAGTTGATATCAGCGGTTTCTAAGAAAGATTTCATCATTGTTCTTAGAGGAATGGATGGAAGGACAATCGAGAAAAGTTCTACTAGGAGGAACCCAAAAACCAAACAGGCTGAAATGAAATCAGAAGAGGGTCCAAGGTGGAGTATCCTACATGATAATGATTTCATGGTAGGAGCATCTATGAAAGACTGGGACAAGGAAAGTGATGGGCCAGATGACAGCAGACCAGGATCTGGAAGTGATTCTGACATGTGAAGTTATATAGGAAGGAAAATCTTCAATCATTTTATTCTTACTGGAAAAATTTTCCTGATCTGAATGATGGGGAATTACAAAGATACCATTTGTAAGAAAGCCAAAAGACTTTACTTTTATCAACTTTTCTTGTTCCCTTTTCCACATTAAACTTTCTTAAACTATAAAGCAAAAAACAAAAACAAAAAACCCAAACAAACAAACAAACAAACCCTGAATTGTGTTTTTTTCCCTCCAAGCTCTCCCAAAGCAGGTGCATTTCCAGGGGATGCCCAAGACAATCCATCATGAGGTAGAGGTTGTGAGGAGGATGGGAACAGGAAAAAAACCAGGAGTTCTCTTTATATTTATTTTTTTCTTAAAATTAGAAATTAGATTCTATTAGTGTTCAATATACAGAGACACACCGGAGCCCTCATTCTTTCCATTAGTGAGTCTGTCCATATGATAGGAAAATATATTAAAGGATGGTTAATATATTTAACCACCTTTACACCTTTATACCTTTACACCTTTACTACAGTGTGGTGGTGGGGGGAACAGGGGTTAACATGTTGCTTATTCTCATTCATTCATTTTCAATGTAATGCAATGTATTACGGCTCACATGTGCTGGGAAAGGGAGTTTATAGCTTATATTCTCTACTTTTAATGATGGCAACCTTCACAAAAGCAATAAACAGCTTAAAAATATTTCTTCAAAGAAACCAGAGAATAAAGATAGAACTTATAAAGCAAATATAGGCAAACAGTAAGAAAATGGCAGATGTGATATTTCTATTCCTTGTATAAGCTCTTGGCAGCCCCGATACAAGGTAAAAAAAATGATGATGTAATTACATCTAAGAAGATGCCAGCCCTCCCTACAAATGAAATCACCAAGATTTCTATTTGAAATATGGATATATATATCGATGACTGTCAAGGATAAGTCTCACCCTATGTGTACCTTCTGCTTTGAGATACTAGCTAGTGATTGCATGCAGCCATTGCTATCAATAAATCCTTTTAAAATTAAGTTTTAGAACATCAAGATAAACCTCTACAATTTATTAACAATGTTTAAGTCATAAGATGCTCAGTCCAGTGCTTTATAAAATTTCCCTAATCTTACATAATCTTACTGATAAATGTTCAAAAGCCTCTTTAAGTTTTTCTAAACCTAATAATGAAAAGCCAAATGCACATATTATTAGAGAAGTGTCTTCTTTCAGTCACAGTAAAAAATGACTAAAATAATAACCAGAAAACCATACAATGAAAAAATAAAATGCATTCCTTTTTCTTCAGGCATTGCTGGAAAACACTGCTCAAGACTTCAAGAAACAAGCATTAGAACAAATTATGCAATATTGGATATTTGACATACAACTGCATGGAAGTACAGATGTTACTAATGTGTTCTCAAATTATGGTATTTGCTAGATTCTGAAACACACAGAGCTCCCGTTTCGAGTTAGTAAAGGAAAGCTATATCAGATAAGATATAATCTCAACAGTCAATGGCTTCCATTTAAAAAATTTGTCAGAAAACTATGAGAGGTAGAACTGCTACTTTGATGAGAATAATTTTTTTTTAATGACTAAAAAAAAAAGAAAAGAAACTCAGAGTATCTGTGCTTGGCGCACATACATGTTATTTAGCATATTCCAGTAATTTAAATCTCTTAATATAACATGATATGAGTTCTTCTATATCATAAATTTTATAGGTTAGGGCATTACCTGGTAAAACTCTACAAAATTAAATACACAAAGAAGTTCATGAAAGTTTCTATAGATTATGATTCAATATATCAAAACATCTGATATAATTCTGTAATTTGGAAAGTAATCAAACAGTGTTTGTGGAATAAAATCATTTATGAATCATTTTCACATTATAAATAAATAAATAAATAAATAATAAGTGATTCTAGGTCAAAATTACAAGCAAAGTACTAGAGTCAGGAATGAATAAATGCTAAAACATATCAGCAATAAAATTAATTATATAATGAGAAAACATTGAAAATATAATAGAATCTGTTTTGGTTAGCCACAGGTGTGCCTTTTGAAATACACCAAAGATTGGTCGGTCTTTATAAAGGGTATTTATTTTGGGTAGAAGTTTACAGTTATCAGGCCACAAAGCATAAATTTCTTCCCATACCAAAGTCCACGTGTTGGAGCAATGGCTGCCGACATCTCCAGGGTTCAGGCTTCTGGATTCCTTTGTTCCCAGGGCTGCGTTTCTCTCCGGGCTTAGCTTCTGTTTCCTTCACGAGTTCAGCTGTAGACCATGAGGCTTTCTTTGCTTTGCGTCTCTCCAGAAGGCAGCTGTAGACTATCAGGCGAACGGCTCACTCCAACGTCAGAACTGCTTCTCAGAACTGCTTCTCAAATCTGCTTCTCCAAATCTTTGCTTCTCTAAATCTCCGCTCTCAATCTGCTTCTCTCAATTTGCTTTTCTTAATCTGCTTTCTCTGCTGCCTCTTGTCTAGCCTTTTATACTTGAGACCACGCCCACCGAGGGGTGGGGCTCAACGTCTCACTGACGTGGCAGTTAACGCCCTACTCATAACTTAATCATGCCCAGATGAACAGATTAGTTTACAGGAATAATCCAATCTGTATTTTTGGAATTCGTGATTAAATAAAACTCTGAAACCATTACAAGAATCCTAATACTTTGTAAAGATATTAGCAGATGATAGTGATTTTTTTCATTCCAACAAGAGTACATTGGTAATTTCCTACTTAAAAGAACTTCCAGATTTAAAATGGTATACATTTCTCTTTTTCAGAGACAATAATTTGCTGAAGTAAGTATTATGCTATCCAAAAGATGTTTTCAAATACATAAACACACCTAATCTGTTCTTTAAAGGTAAAAGATGAGAAATAATCTGATTTTTTGAAGGAAAGTTACTGGTAAAAAAAAATTGTGCTATGAAAAGAATATTTTGAAAACAGATATATGAAAATGTTTCTATTGTGATGCAGTCTTTATGGCCAAAAACAATGTGATTTTCATGTTTAAAAATTCATATCTGCACATTAAAAAAATCTGAAAACAGTATTTTATAATTTGTTTAAAATCTTCCAAGTAAAGAGTTTCAGTAGGTTTGGGGTCCATTTGTTAGAAACATAAAAATGTAAAACCGGGGCCGGCTCAATAGCCCAGTGGATAGGGCGCCGGCATACCACATGGGAGGCCCCGGGTTCGATGCCCGGGGACCTCTCCTAGCGGGCAGACCGCCTTGAGAATGGCAAGTCACCATGGGTGGGCCAGAGCCGCCGTGGGCAGGGCAAGAAGCTGCCACAGACAGGGCAAGAGCCGCCATGGGCAGGGCAGGTTGCCCGCAAATGGAGCGCAGCCAACCACCCGCGAACTGAAAGCCGGCTGTGAACAGACGCAGAGACCGCCCACAAGTGGGGAAAGCCGCGCCTGCGCAGTGACCACTCACGGCGCGTCGCCGCAGCGGGGGGAGGGGGAGATATGTAATAAAATAAATAAATCTTTAAAAAAAAAAAAGTAAAACCATCCAATTAGTATTCAAAAGCAACTGATGACCATAATGGAAGATGGAAATTTATGAGTCAGATTTCAACAAAAGTCTCTATTTAATTGATGACTAGGATTGACAAGTAATTTAGTAAGTATATCCAGAAATACACTTTTAGTAATTTAGTAAGTATATCCAGAAATACACTTTTCCTACATAGAGCTACTAGTCTTTGTTAGGTATATTTCCACCTAAGACAGCCATTAAACCAAGTATCAAATAAATTGAACAAAATAAATTGAACAAGAACCAAGGAAGCATTTCTGTCACATTACCCTCATTAAAAATATCAGTACAATTGTAACCACATATAATATAAACCATTCACAAATATAATGTGCCTTTTAAAATAGGTTTTTTTGAAATTATATCATCATTCTAAAATGTATCTTTTAATATATTATTTATATTGTACATAACATATTATTGCAGTATATATGTATATACACACATAGTTACAGATATAGATATGATTTATAAATGAAAAAAACTGAGTTCTACTTCTAGTATGACACCACAGCGAGTTCTGCAGACTTACTCCCCAGAAAAACTGGTGAAGATTATTTTTTGAAAAATAGTTAAAGTGGGGTAATGGTCTAAAGGTCATAAACCAAATGAAGAAATGTTTATTCAAGAAAATCTACTAAAAATTGGTAAGAACAGACAGAATGTGTGGTATCTGAGCCAAGATCTGCTCCCTCTCTCTCCATTCTCAGTGCAAAAAGACAGAAACTCTCCACACTGGTGCATTCAAGAAAACAGAGCTTCCCTTCCTCCCACTTCTTAGTTGGAGAGCCATCATCCTTGGAGGGGCAGGACATCAGCATTTCTCATCCTCTTTACAGCTGCTTGTTGCTGAAATTAAGCTCAGCATGACAATGGCCAAGAGGTGAGAGCTCCCTTCTTTCTAGTACCCCCTGGTGGGACAGGTGTTCTATCCTAGGTAGAGCATACTGAGAATGCTGAGGCCCAGATTGACCTTATCCTGGGTTGCTTGTAGTTCACAAATCAGATGTTCCAAGCTTAGGAGAGGCAAGACAAGAATATCCAAGACTACTTCCCCCACTCCACTATGCCTTCAGCTCCTAAAGCAGGGTATCATTCAGAGTGTGAGACATTATCTCTACCCCTAGCTTGCAAGCCATGGCTCAGAGATTTTGCCTGGGATGAGAAGCTGGCTGTGATGGTTAGGCTAATGTGTCAACTCAGCCAGGTAATTGTGTCCAGGTATTAGGTCTGGCAAGCACTGGGCTAATTGTAATACAAGAGCATTTGTGGACTTCGATCGCCAGTGAGTTTACTGCATGGATGGCTGATTACATATGCATCAATCAGGGAAATTGGATCAAGAATGGATGATGCTTTTATCCAATTAGTTGACTGCCATAACGGGAAGTGATTTCAACATTCAGAGAGAATTTCCCAGCTCGCCGTTTGATAGCCAACTTCCCCCAGAAACTCATTGAGGACTTTTCATTGGTGTTTCATCAGAGCCCCTGGCTTGCAGCATGCTTGCAAAACCTGGACTTGTGCATCCCCACGGTCACATGAGAGACTCTTATAAAATCTTATATTATTGACAGATATCTCCTGTTGATTCTGTTTCCCGAGAGAACCCTGACTAATACTGGGGGTACCGGGAGTGGTTCTTGAGGAACAGAGTCTTAAACATGGGATGTCTGAGGCAGTTCTATACTCTAATTGGACTCAAGGGTACTAATGACTCCCTTTCCAATAATGAAGAGGTTGCTAAGAGTCCATGGCGTGAGCTGGAAATAGAGATACGCAATATAGCCTCACTGGATTCCCCTACTTCCACGCTTTTAAGAAGCAAGGATCTGGATGAGAGTGTTTTCAATACTTTAACAGAATTTTGTGGCATAAAAAAGTATAAGATGTTGGCTGGCTCCTCCTAGATACTCTGGATACAGTTTAAAAAGAAAGGGACGAGCTAAAGTCTTCAAATTTGGAACTTAAATGCCGTATGAATGATATGAAAGTTTCTACGTGTGCCTTGAAAGAAAATCTTTTCTCCTGTAGCCAAAGACTTGAGATATCTGAGAATCAAACCCAGAGGCTCATTGTACGAGTAGCAGAAATACAGAGGAAACTAAAATCTCAACCTTGCAGGGTTTCTGCAATTAAAATGAGGGAATTGATTGGAAAGGTGTGTGTAATTGTTTGACAGTTTTATGTAATTATGAATTCCAAAAATATAAATTGAATCATGCTTGTAGACTGATCTCCTAATCTGGGCATGATTGAGGCGTTAGCTGCCACATCAGTGGGACATTGAGCCCCACCCCTCGGTGGGTGTGGTCTCAAGTATAAAAGGCCAGACAAAAGACAGAAGGAGCAGATTTGGAGAAGCAGATTTTTGAGATGGAGTACTGATATTGGAGTGATAGTCTACAGCTGGCCTTGTGGAGAGACACAAAGCATAGAGAGCCTCATGGTCTATAGCTGAACTTGTGGGGGAAACAGAAGCTAAGCCCAGAGAGAAACACAGCCCCAGGAACAGAGGGACCCAGAAGCCTGAACCCTAGAGACATCAGCAGCTGTCTTGCTCCAACATGTGGACTTTGGTGAGGGAAGAAATTTATGCTTTGTGACCTGGTAACTGTAAGCTTCTACCCCAAATAAATACCCTTTATAAAGACTGACCAATTGTTGGTATATTTCAAAAGGCACCCCTGTGGCTGACTAATACAGAGTGGGACACCGAGGATTGGGATGGAGACATATGGGATGATGATAATATTGATGGGGACATTGGAACTCTAAATTCTGCTGAGACTTTACCAGATAAACCTGTGATAGCCTGCCCGGTGGAGACGTGGAGACCGCACCTTGTCAACCTTGTATCATTGAGCCTCCAGCCTGCCCTAGGGAGTCCAGATCTCCTTCCAGCTCTGAGGTGGGTACCAGCCAAACTGAAGCCTGCAGTGTTCAGCCTATGGCCTGCCCCAGAGAGTCTGAACCTCCTCCCAGCCAAGAGGCAGGTACCAGCCAAACTCCAGTATGCACTGCCCAGCCTCCACTCTGCCCTGAGGAATCTGCCTTTCAACCCCTGCCTGAAGAGATTAACACTGTCTCACCAGAAGAAAATGCAAAGGAATGCCTCGAGGTCAGTAGCCCGCAAGACATCTCTAATTCTTCTCCTTACCCACCCCTTCCACCCCTCTTGTCTTCCAGACCTATTACTAGACTAAAATCACAACAAGCCCCCAAAGGTGAAATACAGTGTGACCCATGAGGAAGTACATTATACTCTGAAAGAACTGCATGAGTTTTCTAACTTATATAGACAGAAATCCGGGGAATATGTGTGGGAATGGCTATTAAGGGTATGGGATAATGGTGGAAGGAGTATAAAGTTGGATCAGGCTGAATTTATTGATATGGGC
>PVKH010005387.1:0-22156 GCA_004027955.1 Chaetophractus vellerosus
CAGTGGGGGGAAGGGGAGATATGTAATAAAATAAATAAATCTTTAAAAAAAAAAAAAAAAAAGAATGTCTAGAAGAGGTGTCAAAATCTCCAGGTCCTCACTGGGGACCAGTTCAACCCCATTAAGGATGGAATTGGAACACTGAGGATACAAATTTTCATGGGACTATTAGATACTAGTGCTCAAGAGATCATCATTCTAGGGTCCCACAAAGGAGGTAGATAGTATCTTTGGGTGGCGTTATGAAAGATGCTATAATCCATGGAAGGCAAGTCCACCTATGTTTATAGGTTGGGCCATTTGGGCCATTTCATGTGCCAGTGATGTGTCTCCCACCATTGTGTACATTATAGGCATGAATATCATGGTTGTCAGTGTCAGTACCTCCACTGTCAACAAGGACACATTCAATCCAGTGTAGTGGGAGAAGTACATTTTCATCCACCTCCAGAATTGCTGAAGGCATGGCATGTTGTCCAACTAAAACAATACCACATCCCTGGGAAGGTAAAAAGCATTACTCTCTTGATTGAAGACTTACTTTAGACTGATGTGCTTTGAACCACCCTGTCACAGTATAATAATCCATTTGACTAGTGAAGATGGCTTCCGGAGCTTGGGGGTTTAGGGTGGACTATTGTCAATTAAATGCTAAGATGATGCCCTTAGTCCTAGCAATTCCTGGCGTTGCTGTCACCAAGGCTATGGTAGCCCATTTCAGATAAGGATTGATTCGGCTAATGTATTTTTCTCAGGGTATCTCAATACTCTTGCAATTTGTCACCAATGGATAGGGATGGACTTTCTGCAAACCCAAATTCCACCTGAGGAGTTGGTTTTCCATTACATAGATGATATACTGATTACAGGACCCACCAAGGAATAAGTGACTGGCTCTGCAAGCAGTCATTGACACAATGACTCAGGCCAGCTGGGCTGTAAATTTTGATAAGGTTCAAGGTCCTGATCAGCAGGTCCAGTTTCTGAGATCTATACAAGCAGGGAACCAGAGAAGTTTCCTAGACAAGGTCAGACAGAAACTGTTGTCCTAAACGACATCTGCTAAAAAGGTGGCAAAAATATTAGTGAGACTGGATGGGTACTGAAGACAACACGTACCTCATCTGGGAAATCTCTTGGCCTCCTTGGGCAAGATGAACCATAAAGTGGCCACATTGGCATAGGGTGCCCCACAGGAGTGGGCACTGGAGTCTGTCCAATTGATGGTAGTACAAGCCATGCCCATTGGACTGTTAGAGGCAACCAGTCCTATGGAGTTCCAAGTGTCCACAGAACTCACTCATAATGGTTGGAGTCTACAGCAGCAAGAAAGGGTCACCAGGGTGCACCAGCCTTTAGGGTTCTGGGCATTCAAATTCCCTGAGGCGGCCACCAGATATACACCTTTGGAACAGAAACTTTTAGCTTGCTGATGGACCTTGGTGGACACAGAGGACTTAACTACTGATGTATGCTATGTGACTTTAAGGCCAGAACTTCCTAGTCTCACATGATTACTCTCCAATCCTAATAAGGTGGGACAGGCTCAACAAAGCTCCATCATTAAATGGAAATGGTACATCTCAGAGCAAGGCTGACTGGGGCCTCAAGGAGTCAGCCAGCTCCATGAGAACATACATGATTTGCCACAGGGGGCTAAACGGCCTGTCGGGGATGCTCTTGTCCTTCCCTTGGATAAGTGTGAACCTTGATTTGAGGAAGTTCCAGCTGATGACATGGTTTGGTGTACAGCTGAATATACAAAACTCAAAACTGATCAAGTCCATTGGGCTCTGGCAGCCATTATTATTTTTAAAACTACCATTATTATTTCATTTTCTTATTAATTGTATCTGGTTATTTTGTTGGTTTCATTTTTTATGAAGTTTTGGATCACAGAAGGGTTACAACTGTGGCAGGGGAGGATCATTGGTACATGGTGTCAGTGTTGCAGGATGCATGGGAGGAAGTTCACCTGGGGCATACCTACAAGACATATGAATGTGTTCAGTTTTTCATGGGGCTTTGCCATGGTGGATAGAGATTCAGACAATAACTGAAGGAATATCAAATTCCCATCCTGGGGAGCTCTGCCACATTCTCTAATGGGACAGCAAGAATCCCTAGAGTACAGGGGCAGTGACTAGTGAAGGAGGATGGACATTGACAGTCCCTTGATAGTGATGACTGTACTTATGAAACTTTTCTTTAGAAATTGAAACTTAGCCTAGTATTATAGGGTAACTAAGAGTTATCTCCTGAAAGCCTCCTTGTTCCTCAAATGTGGCCTCTTTCTAAGTCAAACTCAGCATATAAATGCATTACCTTCCCCCCAGTGTGGGACATGACTCCAAGGGATGAGCCTCCCTGGCACCAAGGGATTACTATCAAGCACCAACTAGGGATGCAACTGGAAAAAGACCTTGGCCAAAAGGGGAAAAGGGTAAAGACACACAAGTTTATAAGGTTAAGAGACTTCAAAGTGAGTCAGGAGGTCATTCTAGAGGTTATGCTTATGCACAACTCAGCAGGATCTCATTGACTGCCACAGTAAATATTGCATCAAATAACTGGGCTCCTGCGGGCTCTGGAGACACCCAGACACTATAGGCAGATCAGACAGCTCAGGAGTTTGGCACCCTGACAGTTGGCCCTACTTTGGAATTTATGCTTCCCAGGGTGACAGAGTTGGACTTAGTTGTGGTTTCTCTACACATGGCTCTTCTGCCCCTTCTATTTGAATCTATACTTAGTACTACATTGGACTCATCCAGGACAACTAACAAGGAGATGATGGATGATGACCCTCCCAAGGAACAGAGATGGGCTTTCTTGCCAGGTTGTAGCATGGAGCCATGTCTCTACAACCATGATTTCACATTATAAAAAAGTTTCAACATTATTAAGGAATATAAAGTCAAAATATTCACAGGTAAAACAAACTATACTTTCTTTCCTCTTACAATTCTAAGAGCTGTAACAACTTAATTAATTTTACCATAATCAATTTTTATTTTTCAAGAATTTAAAATTAGTTCTGTTCATTTGACTTACATTATAGATTCAAGATGAGTCAGTTGTCTCATTAATTAGTCTTTTTGAGGAGTAGAACCAAGTTACCATTATCACTTTGTCCTGGTTAAGAATGTGATTGGCTGCAAATATTAATGTCACATAGCACCATCTAGTTCTCTAACCTTACCCATATTGTCTTAATATGGACTGCTGCATTTCCAGCCATCCATTAGTCTTTAGGACAGGGGGAAAGAAGGTGGACTCCATTAGCATCTAGACCATATTTTCCCCATAACCAAGGTGTTTTCCCAGTTCTCCAAATTTCCCCAGCATGGGATTCTGGTTAGTCACACTGGCCTCACCTGAGCCACATGTCCAACCTTACCTGCAATTGAAGTTGAGAAACTATGGAACAGGATTTTCCCATTTGATTTCAATTGACATCCATCCCTCAGGACTGAGCAAATTGTACAACCAGAGTGATGTTAACAAAGTAGAAGGAGTTGCTTTCTTGCTAACTTTGAAGCTTTTATTCCTTTTCTTAATAAATTCAATATAGTATTACTTCATGTATTAGTCAGCCAAAGGGGTGCTGATGCAAAATACCAGAAATCAGTTGGTTTTTATAAAAGGTATTTATTTGGGGTAGACGCTTAAAGTCAAAAGGTCCTAATGAGTCCAACTCAAGGTACCGTAAGAGGTACTTTCTCACCCAGAGTCTGTTGTCACATGTTGATGCAAGATGGCAGGAGATATCTGCAAGGGTTCAGTCTTCCTCCTTCTCCCAAGGCTCCATAGTCCCAGCTTCTTCTAATATCAGCTGTAGCCTGGGATAATTCTCATCTCTATCCCAGGGTTCGTTTCTCTCTGGGTCCAGCTGCTCTGCTGTCTCCACAAGGCCAGCTACTATCAGGCTATGACTCATCTCTCTTGTGGGGCCCCTGCAGTGTCTAATGGAGCCTTCTTTCCTTCCTCACATATCTGCTTCTCTGTGTGTTTACTTCCTGGTGCTCCAGCTCAAAACTCTAACCTCCCTTCTCTGCAGTGTGTCCCACTGACATGGACCAATCAGAGCCTTAATCATTATTTAATCAAGTAAAAGTGAAACCTCTAAATCCAAGATAAACTAATATGCACAGAGGAACAGACCAGTTTACAAACATAATCAATTATGCATTTTTGGAATTTATAAACAATGCCAAACTGCTACACTTAGTAAGAAAGCAAAACATATAGTTTATTTCTGCAACAGGACTGTTTTATCATTAAATAAGACTTTAATTGCATGCTTGAATTAATTTTTTTAAAAAATCTCCATGATATGATTTGAAAATTCCTGCAAATATAAATCATGAGAGGATTCAGGACTCTACTACTTATTCACTAATGCAAATCCATTTCTATATAATACTATAAAAGTATGTCTTCTTGAACTTTTCAGCCTTTGGAATGGGATCATATTTTTTTTATCAATTTTTAACCACTTGTTGACATAGAATTTATCAATACTTTCTAAATTGAAGGTCTTGAAAAGAACAATTTTCTAAAGAAGAGGAAGAAAGAAGTTTTAATATGGGGGGAGATGGAGAGGACCAGATTAAGATACTGACTAGATAGGGAACTTCAGGAGCAGTACATCTTCTCTGGGATTGTCATGGGTACTGTAGTGAGAAGAGACACCAAATCAGAGATAGGAGGAAAGGAAGGTCCTTGCATATTTAACTACATGTCACATTTTCCAAAGCACCAACTTTGTCTCTATCAAAGTACCTAAAAGGTTTATGCTTTAAAAAATGTATACTATGTTATTTGGAATATTGTATTATTAGATATAATACAGTCATATGGGCACTAAAAATCTTTCTATATTTTTTTATTAGAGAACACTAAAAGACTTGATTTTTTTAAAAAAAGTCATGTTCTTAATTCCATTTATCTAGCTATATTTATAGTTAAAATATTCATGAATTTATAAGTCTAATGTATTTTCTCAACTTGAATTAAAATGAGTTCTACCTTGCTATACTTAATAATTGCCCTGAATATATTTCCTTAAATAGATATCTTGAATTGTTTGTATACAGTTAACATGCCAAAAGATAATCAGATTAATTTTCAGTTGTGATTTTATTTGTGTTTTTTTCTTTGTTAGACTGTTAGCAAAAATTATATGAACTGCAATATAATCGTCAGTTTCCCCATTCCCCAGTTATTAAACAATGAAAGTGATTGACATTTGCCCTGTTATATATAGTATTAGTTTCCCATTGTTAGTGTAACAAATATCACAAATTTGGTAACACGGTATCTAAAAACAACTCAAATTTATACTCTCATGGTTCTGAAGGTTACAAGTTCAACATAGGTATTACTGAGCTAAAAACAAATGTGGGCAGGACTGTATTCCTTCTGGAGGCTCTAGGGTAGAATACAGTTTCCTGACTTTTCCAACTTCTAAAGGCCAGCTACATTCCTTGCATTCCTTGGCTGATGGACCATCTCTAGAGACTCCACAAAAATTCCTACCTTCTGTATATTATACAGCTATATTGAACTATGTGGAAAGCTGAACTCGCTATGATTTTTCTATTTTTAAGTATTTGCATATTCTAATTGTTCAACTTGGTACAATGCTTCTGTTCTGCCTCCTTTTCGTATGGCTCTTAGTCCACATCTGTATCATATCTGAATATTATTTCTACAAAGTAGATAGTTGCTGACTCCTCTCCAAGACTGTGGCACATTACCCTCATAGTCTCCTATTAAACCCTGCATTTATTCCTCATATCTCTTATCATCTGGCCCACAACTATATTTCCTATTCTACCATCAGCTAAATGATTGCAGTGATTTTGTTTTCTTATTTTCCATTGCAACTATAGTGCCTACCATACTATCTAAATAAATATGTGTTAAATGAATTGCGCTGGTTTGAGTCTTTTGTGGACCCCAGAAAATCTTGTTCTTAAAATGGTGCCTATAAACCCATTGTAGTTGGGACCTTTTAGTTATATTCAGTTAAGGAACCTTTTTAGTGAGTCCTTTTTTATTAGAGCATTTCAGTTAAGGACCTTTGATTATTTTGTAGGACCGAGGGTGGGTCTTAATCCTCTTACTGGGTTCCTTTATAAAAGGAGGACTAAAAAGCTGCAGGCACACAGAAAAAAACTTCAGAGAAAGAGAATCACTGAGAGGCTGAGAGAGAGATTCTAGAGGCTGGAGGATGAATCAGTAGAACAAGGAAAGAGGCCCCTGAGAGTCTGGAAAAGACAAGGCCTGGAGGAGAGGGAGAGACAAGTCATATGCCTGATTGCCCAGGTCTGCAACTTGGTGAGAGAGCATCTCTTGATAATGCCTTGATTTGGACACTTCCACAGCCTCAGAACTGTAAGCTTTTAACTTAATAAATGCTCATTATAAAATGCCAACCCATTTCTGATATATTTCTCCCAGCAATTTTTTGCAAACTAAAACATGAATGAATAAATACTTTAATAATTAAATAAAATAATAAGCTATTTAGATTATTGCATTCTAGCTCAGATTACCTCATAAAGCCCAGAATTCTCTGAATAGTCACAGACAACAATATATGCTCATCTATTAGTGGAAAAATTTTCAAATATTAGATTTTTACTTAAAATTCCAGACAGTGGAATTTAAATTCAGTTGGAAAACCTCACGAGGTTAAATCCTATCTGATTTTGTAAGGGTTACTATAACAAATATGAGAGATTGGTTGGCTTAAACAACAGGAATTTGTCTCACAGCTGTGGCAGCTATATGTCTAAAATCAAGGTGTTGGCAGGATCATGCTATCTCTAAATTCTGTCCATGTATCTTCTTCTGTCTTTTACTCAGTCCACCTTCTGTGTCCAAATTTTGTCCCCTTAGAAGGACTCCAGTCATATTGGATTAAGGTCAGCTCTGATTCAGTTTGGCCTCATCATTGATAGGATCTTGAAACCAGTTCACATACACAAGAATGGGGGTTAAGGCTTCAACATGTCTTTGTAGAGACATGATTCAGTCTATTACATCCACTTAAAGTGAATAAATCTGGAGTAATTTCCAATATTTCTGAAGAATTTCATAACCAGTACTTCTAGAATTATTGTTTGTAATTTTGAAGGAATTCTAAGTTATTTAAATTTGAGAGCTTGTCTTTAAAAAAATTAATGAACTTTCATTGCACACCATTAATTGAGAAAATTAAAATGTGTGTAGCTAGAGAGGTATGTAGAAATGGTATGTAAAAAGAATGAAAATTAAGGAAGAATGGTGTATTAGCCAAAGGGTACTGATGCAAAGTACCAGAAATCTGTTAGCTTTTACAAAGGGTATTTATGGGGGTAAAAGCTTACAGTTTCAAGGCCTAAAGAGTCCAGTCATGGCTACTTTCTCACCCAAGTCAGATACCATGTGTTGAAGTGAGATGGTGGGCAATCTCTGCCTGGTCTCTTCTACCTTCATCCTCTGAAGGCTCCATGGGCCCAGCTTTTCCAATCTCAGTTATAGGCTGGCATAGGGCTCATCACTCAGGGCTTCCTGTATCAGTCTGGCATAAAGCTTGTTTCTTTTCAGGGCTTGTTAGTTGCTCAGCTGCTCTGTTCTTTTCAGCTGCCAACTAGCAGGTGAATGGCTCATCTCTCCCTGGAGCTTTAGTTCTTTGAGGATTCTCTTCTGTCACATGGTAGGACCAAAATGAGCACGTTCTCTCCTCTTCCATGTGACTTCTTGTGTGAGTGCCCATTTACTCGGGGTTGGGACTCAACCCTGAGTCATGCTCAACTGACATTTTCGATCAAAGCCCTAATCTTAACAGGTGATTTAATCAAGACATGTCATCTGAATCTAATGCATTAAAAAAGTATCACACCCAGAGGAATAGATTAGTTTACAAACATAATCTTTCTTTTGGGGATTCATAAATACTCTCAAACTGCCACAAATGGTATGTTTTAAAACATCTAAAAGAAAACAATGAGAAAGGCCACAATTTGATGTCTCTACTATTCACACTCCATTTAGTTTCCATGGCGCTTTTATTTATAGAGAAATTGTTTATGTACAGTTTTATAAAATCTGATTGTCTCACCATCTACTTCTTTATTCCTTGCATTTCTCTCAATGAATATACTTACACTATAGATGCAATAACAGGATCACACACACACATTTTCTAAAAAGAAAACAACAATTTTGTCATAAAATTAACATTTTGCTTGCTTGAGTAACCTGCATTTCTTTTGGTACCTGCCAACTTGACTTGGCAACATGAAAATATGCTCACCTGTTATATAAAGGTGTCTAAACACAAATTTATATTACTCATGTACAATATACTAAAAAATAAATGTAAAATATAGGCTTATTGGTCACAGAGGCATGTATTCTTCTAGCTTGATTCATATAATACAGGAATATAAAATGATTAGGTCATAAACTTATTAATTAAATGAGCTTTGTAATGGGCTGAATGGTGTCTCCTTAAAACATATGTTCAAGTCCTAATCCTCAGAACCTATGATGTTGTCTTATTTGGAAGAGGGGGTCTTTGCACATATAATTAATTTATAGATCTTGAAATGAAGAATAATCCTGAATTGTTCTGGTGGGCCATAAGTCCCATGACAAGTGTCCTCACTAGAGACACTTAGAGGAGAAGACAGAAGAGGAAGCAGCAATGTAAGCATTGAAGCAGAGATTGGAGTGATATGTCCAAAAGTCAAGAAATGCCAAAAGCATCAGAAATTGGAAGAGTCAAATAATAGACTCTCCCCTAGAGCTTTTTGAGGTAGCATGGCTCTGCTGAGACATTGGTTTTAGTCTCCTGGTGTCCAGAACTGTGAGAGAATCAAGTTTGGGTGTTTTAAGTGATTCAGCTTGTGGTTCATTGCAACAGTCACCAGAAACTACTACAGCATTTTTAATTAATTGTGATATTCAGGAAAAATATACTCCTATAATTCCAGAAAGTAACTGATATGCATTTGGGGTACATAGTCATTGGGACTGAAGTTACCCTGAATTCAACAAAACTACATTACTTCCTTAGCCTGTGTTGATTCCATCATTACTATAATTCTCCTGTTCTCGAACTGAGATGTTTTGTATTATCATCACCATGAACAGGAATAGAAGAGAGATATATGTAGAAACTTGAAGTCTCCACACACATACCAAGATTGGAAAGAGAAAAGGGGGAAAAAGATACAGAGAAATAAATGTTTTAGGAACAGGAATAAACACAATGTAATTTTTTTCAGTTGCCTTGCCATTAAACCCCATATTTAAAGATAAACAAAATTTTATACCTAAATAAGCTTAGTTTTCCCAAATCTTAACGCTTATAAATTGCAGGGTTTTAAACCACTCTTCAAGATCAATATATAATCAAATTCTCTTTATTCTCTAAAATATGCCTTTCTGTAAGACACCTCTGCTGAAAGAGGCTGTAAATATGAAGTTTTATTAAGAGGAAGGGGTGAAAAATAAAGAATTTACAGTTATTGATTTCCTTTTTATTTCACCTGTTTTAAATAATAAGGAAAATCAATTTATAGCAAGAAAAGTTTTTATAGTGAATATTTCAATTCTAACACCCTGTTGCTTACCTTTTGTATTTACAAGCAAAATAGTAGGGGGATTTACATAATGTTTTATTAAATATTGCATGTGTTGTAAACTCAAACAAAAACTTCAATATACTGATTAGCCTAACAAAATGTAAGTAGTCAACTTACTTACAAATTAAGACTTTTTAAAATCAGCACAATATCAAGTACTTCTCCAGAAAAATGAATGTGTATTTTATTTTCTAATATTATATTTCATTAATATTCCAGAAGCAAAAGTCAAAATGTCCTATCTAAGCCCCCCTTGGATGTAATAGAACATATTTTGGTAACAGAAAGGAAAAGATTCCAAATTGATTATATTTTTAGTTTTCTGTTTCCATCCCCCTCGTTAGTTATAGCATAATTCTATCTACTTTCACTTTCCTTTTCTTAGTAAGCTCTCCATGTAACACATTAGTACACTTCAGAGACCACTCAAGTGTGACTGTCTTATAACTGTTTCTGAAAAAGTTATAACATTTATTTTCATTCTGGAGATGAACTCGTACATTTCAAACACATGTACTATTGAATGAGAACAAATAATGCTTGGCCAACTTCATAGTTTAGTCAAGAAAAACACATGTCACATTATTACTTAAAGCTAACTTTTCATAAAACTACAGCACTTGGTGTTGAAAAGAATGCTTTTTCTGTAACCTTCAACCACATTTTTTAATATATTCTGAATCATCCCAAATAATTATGCACCCTTTCAAATTCATAAATTTCTTTCCTAGCCAGAGCTCTAACCAAAATAGAACACAGAAGACAAGAATGGATAGTTTCAAATTATTAAACTGAAATGAAAAAAAAAAACACACCTGTCAGAGAATTTTCATTAGTATTCAATGCAATGGACCATTCAGGTGCTTAGCACAGAGCCTGACACCTAGTAGATTACAAATATTTATTTAGTAAATAAATAATGATACATGAATGATATAAGTGAATGAGTAACTGAAGCAATCCCTGAATAGATCACTTGAATGGAAAGATAACCAGGGACAGGCTGGTGAGTTGGTAGCTAGATCAACTTCAGTCAGCTCTCAGCACTATTCTTGTGCCCAGTCTTAATGGTAATTATGAGATTATAGAAATATCCATCATCTATCTATCTATCATCTATCTATCTATCTATCTATCTAGTAATACAGCATTTCCGTGAAGAAAAAAATGTATATATAAAATAAATCTGCAAGTGTTCTTTCAGTCTTTCTCAAGGTCATTAATCCAAAACAGAGAGGACACTAGAAATCAAAGTTCTGGCCAGTCACTCAGAAATGATGTGTCTTATATCACCATGCTTTTTTCAAAGTTTAGTCTGGTGTTGTGAATTATCTTTCAAGTGGATGGGAATTCTTTTAAGGCAAAATTGATTTTTTGGTAAGTATTTACCTCATACTGCCTGGTTCTGTATGTAATACCTTAAACGAGACACTACTGACTTTTTCAGTAAGTAGTGAAGGTAACATTTTCAGGATCCTTAGCAAATGACAAGTAATACACCATTTACAATGCAACGGCATTGGAAAATAGATCAGTGGTCATGTAGGTACATATGCAGAGCACCTGGAATCAAACACTGCTTAACTGAGGAAGGATTAATCTTCACATGTAGATGTCATCCTCATACAGAATAAAGAAGATGGGTAATATTGGATTCCCTCCACTTAAAAAAAAAGAAGGTATTTGTTGACTTAGTGTTGGAAAGAGTAGAATTATATTAGAATATGCATTGACTCCTTTATGTTGGAGAGTAAACACAACCTGGAACTAAAGGTACTGTCCCGAGTTGTTTATAACCTGAAAAATGAAGATTCATTTGACAGATTCTAATCAGGATGGTTATCTTCTGGCACTACTGCTGAGGTTGAAAGATGACATTTTATTAAATTCATATGCTGGTGAATTGTCAGCACTTATTTTGCTTGTATGTATTGCAGCTTTCAGTGTTATTGATCATGAAATTTTAATATAATGCTTGGAAACGTATGCCTGCATTTCAAGAGCAGTCTAAGATTGATTTAGACCTTAGTTACCCTCAAGAGAGTAGTCTACACCATTTTGCATATGACTTTTCTTTCCTTTTCTCCCTCCCTTTTTCTCTCTTTTGATCATCCTTTACCTAATTCCTCTTACTTTTCTTCTCTTAGAAACAAAATATGCCAGTGAATGAAACAAAGCTTCCCAGTCTGGTTTGATTTAATTTCCAATATTCAAGCTACTCTGGATATTCACATTTGAAAATATTTGTGTAACTGAGCCATTTATGGTAACTCACTGTAAATAAACTTTAGTACAGTATGCTATTTTAAATGAGTTGTATAATTTTGTATCTTTGGTTATAATCTAGTTTCTTATAATTAAACTCCTACAAATAATAAAGCATTTCTAGTAATTCATATAAGTAACTTCAAAATTAACAGTCACTTCATTTATGTTTGACAGAAATGGCTTTGATCAAATTTCCATTTCCTGATTTTAGGATTTATTTAGAGTCTTAGTGGGATTTTGAATGATATCTTTTCCTTTGGAGCTATGAAGTCATTTTTCTTTTTTTCCCCTCCTCCCTAATCCACATCACTGCTGGCAGAGGTGGAACTTTGCCTGTCTTTACTCATGTTGGTCTTATAATAAGATTGAAAGGCTGTTCAGCACATTGATTTTTTTTTTTCCCAACAACTTGATTACTGCAATTCCCTGCTAGCTGGCTGCTTTTCAACTACCATATCAAATTGCAATATCTACAAGCCAAGCCATTAGACTGGTGGTCTGCAACTACAGATTGGGGGAAAGGCAGAATCAACTTAATTCCTTTTCTTTGGTCTCAAGTGGGTGGTGGGGGGGGAGTTGAACAGGGACTACAATCTTTTTTATTTCAAGAAACATTTTCCTATGTTTAACTATATTAAAACTTTTAAAGAGCATATCAAATTAGCAGTGAAAGGGCCTGCAAAAATTTTACACACTTGAACTCTGTCCTTTCTGGAAGTTTGCGACAGGAATTCTAATGACTAAATTCAACTTTACTAAGTATGGAGATGGAAACATGGTTAACAGTTGCACTATGAATATACCAGGTAAGAGGATGTGTCCCAAGAAAGGAGCATGTGTTAGGAGCACTGGTGTATCTGCTAAATCATCATTAGCTTCTTAAGAAAATTGGAATCTATTCTAAAAAAAAATTCAGTCTTTTTAAGTTATTATTATTTTTTAAATGTGGTGCCAGGGAATGAAACCCAGACCTCATATGTGAGAAACAGGCACACAACCACTTCAGCTACACCCACTCCTGAGTCTGATTTTGAAATATTTCAATGGCATTAAAATAAAAAGAAAGATGATTTATTTGAATATATTTATTGCACAGACATATAACTTTAGAAGAATGACATTTTTGCAGGTAAAATAATGTTTGTGTGTATAATAAAAAACAATAATATAGAAGGTTATTTATATTTTTAATAGTTTTGTTTAATATGAAAAGAGGTTAATACTTCTACCATGTACAGAACACTCATTTTAATTTTGAGGGAGACCATAAATTTATTGTTAGAAAACTGGGAAAAATAGATTCTGGTGACTCTGTAATTCACAAGGAAATGTATTTCTGCAATTCTGAAATGAAAAAGGTCTAGAAACCTAAGTTTTTTTGTTTTTCCAGTTTCTCTCTTTTTTTTTTTAAGCAACTCATTTGACAGCCAAAATTGATGTCATCTAAATTCATTTGGCTATATAATCTGACCTCAAATGAATGTGGCTATTTAATGGTATTTACTTTCCACATTTAGTATGAATATGCATGTTTTACTGCAAAAAAATATTAACCTATTTCTTTTTTTACTCATTATTGCCCCAGAATCTATAGGGTTGTTACCTAATCTGGAATATATGGACCATATTACCTTCCTAAACATTGTACCTGTACAATTAATTCTAAATCCTGAAACATATGTTAACCTAAAGGTTTCATATAAAGGATAGTGGACCTGTACAGTGTTAGTAGAATTGTACATAGTACATACTTCTTTTGTTTGGTTTTCCAGCCATTCTTTCACTTAATTAACTAATACATGTTTTGTACCAACTGTCTTCCAAGAATTGTCTAGGTACTGGAAAAAAAGAGAAAGCTTCTCTGTCCTCAAAAGCTTACAGACTAAAGAGAAAATAGGCATGTGAACAAAAATGAACTTAACTCTGGCAAGTACTTGATAAAGGAAAGCAATGTGATGCTTAGGAGGACTGTAACCTAGCTTGGTTAACAGGGAATGACAAAGAGGTCCATTGTTAGCTGGGAAAGCTTTCTGGGGGAGCCAAAAGCCTGACTGAAACTGACGCATTAATCGGATTTAGTTAAAGTGAATAATGAGTGTAGAAGTTAAGTAAGGAAACTCCAACAAGATGTGATCTGGGCTTTCCAAGTCTTTATATGGTCAGAGCATAAGGAGTGAAGTTGTGCCTGTCATTATATGGCTGGAGCAAAAGGAACTTATGTTGAGTAAAGCAAGCCAGGCACTGAAGGACAAATATTACATGACCTCACTGATATGAATTAAGCAAAATGAGCAGACTCACAGAGCTAGAGTCTGGAAGATAGGTTTACAGGCAATAGAAGGGAGAAGAAGGCTGTGAGCCAAGGCCCATATGGGCAAAATCTATCATAAGGCTGTAGTTATGCAGTAGAGAGGCATGACAATGGTGCAGTGATACTATTGGGTAAGGCGGTGCAGGTATGTCAGGGAGGGTAGGGTGTGGAATGGGAGTTGGACTATCCATGGAACTGGGGGGAGGGTTGGGGGAAGTAGCAGGTGAACACTGGGGATTGGTGGGTAGTGGTTGAAACTACAATGTTGGGAATGCTCTTTTGGCAATAGGGAAAGGTAGGGTTACTGGGTTACAGCGTTGGATGTAGGGGGCATTCGGGACAGGGAGCACCTGGTGCATGCTTCTAGGAAGCGTGTGAGTGTTCATCTTGACATAGTGTGTTATATCAGTGAGTGGAGGGCCACATAATGAGCAGGAAGGTGTTTGACTCCCATCCTGGGGAGGCCCACTATGTTCTCAAATAGAGGAGCAGGAGTCTCGAGAATATGGGCGGTGCCCAATGGGGAAGGACAGACCGGTGTGTCAAGCCCTCAGTGTTGTTGCAAGTAATTATGAATTTTCTCCTTCAAGAGTGAAGCCTGGTAGTTGCTGTGGGTCCTGATGGGAGGGAGGTAGAGGAATAGAATAGATGGAACAGGCAGCATTTTGTGGGTGATGGACATGTACTACATGATCTTGCAATGATGGATATAGACCATGCTAAGTTTTATCAAAATTTATAAAAGTGTATGGTCCAAAATGTAAACCATAATGCAAACCATTGACCATAGTTGGTAGCTATGTTTCAATGTTTGTGCATCAGTTGTAAGAAATGTACAATTCACATATAAAATGTTATTAATTGGGGAAGGGGGAAAAGGGGGAGGATGTTGGATATATGGGAGTCCCCTATATTCTGTATGTGATTTTGCTGCAAACTAAAACTTCTTTGAAGGCAAAATGAAAAAAGTAAGACACTTGGGAATAAATGGAAGAAAATGTCACTGTGCATACAAGACAACAGATCTTACAGTGATGAAAGGCAAAATGTCAAACAAAATGTTTTTATATTTTTTCATTATTTTTTATTATCCCCAATTTTTTTATTTTGTACTTTTTGTATTTTATTTCTTATTTCTAAAACTATCATTATTCATTTTCTTATTAATTTTATTTGGCTATTTTATTAGCTTCATTTTGGAAGAAGTTTTGAACCACAGAGAGGTTACAACTGTGGCAGGGGAAGAATATTTGTGTGGGGTGTCTGTGATGGGGGATACATGGGAGAAGGTTCACCTGGGCACACATATAAGGCATATAAATGTGTTCAAATGTTCATGGGGCATTGTCACAGTGGGTGGAGACTCACACAATAACTGAAAGAATGTTGTATCCCCATCCAGCGGAGCTCTGCCACATTCTCTAGTGGAACATCAAGAATACCCCAAGTACAGAGGCAATGGCGAATGAAGGAGGATAGTCCATTGACAGGCCCTTGATATTGATGACTGTGCTTATGAACCTTTACTCTTGAAGTGGAAACTTAGCCTAGGATTATAGGGGGCCTAAAAATTACTTCCTGAGAGCCTCCTTGTTGCTCAAATGTGGCCTCTCTCTAAGCTGAATTCAGCATATAAATGCAATAACTTCCACCCAGCATGGTATATGACTCCTGGGGATAAGCCTCCCTGGCACCTAGGGATTACTACCAAGTACCAACTAGCAATGCAATTGGAAAAAGACCTTGACCAAAAGGGTGAAAAGGTAAAGACAAATGAGTTTATATGGCTAAGAGGCTTCAAAATGAGTAGGGGGGTCATCCCAGAGGTTACACTTATGCACATCTCAGCAGGATCTCACTGACTTCCAAATTAGACACTACCCCAAATAGTGGGGCTCCTGAGGGCTCTCGAGATGCCCAGGCACCATGATCAGGGCAGATAGCTTATGAATTTGGTGCCTTGCCAGTGGGCTCTACTTTGTGGTTTGTGCTCCCCAGTGTGACAGAAACTGACTCAGTTGTGGTTTCCCTACACATGGTTCTTCTGTCCCTTCTATTTGAACCTATACTTGGTGCTGGAGTTGGTAGGTATACATCCAAGAGACTTCAATCTTTGGGTTGTCCATGTGACAGCTGGGCCCTGAGCCTCAACAGAGTTGCAACACCTATTCTCCAGTTCATTGGACTCACCCAGGAAAACTAACATGGGGGTGATGATGGACAACCACCACACCAAGAAACTGAGAGAGTCTACAACTGCAAGCAAGAGAAACCCATCCATAGGCTGTATGGGACTGAAGCCCCCACTCAATTAGAGGTAGAGTGGGCATCACCATCCCAGAATCCCCAGAATTGGGAAATGAACTATGAACCAGAGTGGACTTACTGGTATTCTACTATTGATTTACTGTGATTCTAGCAATGGAAGAATTCATATCATTGATGTGGAGGCAGTGGCCCCTGGAGGTTCTGAGGTCAAGGAATAGGAAAACATGGATAATACTGGGGGTATTTTCGAGACTTGGGAATTGACCTGGATGACATTGCAATGACAGATACAGGCCATTACATATATTGCCATAACCTACAGAATTGTGTGGGAGACAGTGTAAACTACAATGTAAACTATAATCCATACTTAGTCGCAATGCTCCAAAATGTGTTCACCAATTTCAGTGAATGTACCACACTAATGAAGGATATACTTAATGTGGGAAAATGTGGGCGGTGTGGGGAGCGGGGCATATGGGAAGCCCCTATAATTTTTATGTAACATTTACCTATCTAAATATCTTTTTAAAAATTTAAGTAAATAAAATAGGTAAAAATGAGTGAAAAAGAAAAAGGAGCAATTGAGTAAAATGATAAGACATAAGCAAAGGGTGAGGATGTTTGATTTATTCACAAAAATAAAAGGAAGCTCACAAAGGATTTTATGCAAAAGATGACATGACCATGATCAGAATTGTGTTTCAGTGATGTTGCATTTTTTTTTACAGTAAATAATAGGTTGGGGGAGGGCAAACCCACTAAGTGGCAGGGAGTCTGATTAGTAAATTGTTGTAACAATACAAATAAAAGATGAATGCATGATCTAAGGCAGTACAATTGCACCCCTTTAAAGAATTTTCAAGTACATATACGCTTTGCAATTGTTTAAATTGATGAAAATGTTTTATTATAAGTTTAAATGCAGACACCAGTTGTTGCTGGTCTGTATCTGCAACTCTGTACTATATATATCCATAGCAACCAAGAAAGACAAAACCCAAAGCCCAAAATATTGCTTTTTAAGTTATTTTAGTTACAAAGAACATTAATGAAATGAAAAACACCCTCTCTACTAATTTTTTCTTTATTCCATTCCCGTTTTCTTCATGAGTAGGCCAGCAACAGTGGCATAAAATGGTTTCCTTCAATGTTGCCAAATAAGGCTTGAGCCTGATAAATGTGAGCTTCATGAGAGTTTCATTTGTTTTGTTCAAGCAAAACTATTAGATTAATTCTGGTTACATAATATTTACTCAAGTATATTTATTTAATGTGTACATGAATAGATGAATGAATCTTAAAAAGTAAAGAATAGAAGAAGGGAGAATTCCTTTTCATAAAAGTGTGTTTCCAGTTGTGCAACCCAGATGTAATCCAAAGCTTAGCAACAAAGAACTTTATGAATGTATTTGTTACATCACCATTTGGGTGAAAAAGTTATTGATATTAAACTTAAATTTACTTTTATAAAATTACTTCTCCCCAGTTCTCTAAATACATGATACATTTAGTTTGAAAGTCATCAGAATGAGGTCCATCAAGTAATTCTTTTTTCTAGGATTCTATTTCTAGTTACAGTTCTGGTGAAACATGAAACAACTTAACTCTAAAATGCTGGGATTTCATTTATTTAATATGGCCCTGAATGAAATTCTGAGAACATGATCCTGCTTTCTCTGAAGATAGGCTCATTTCCCATACAAAATAGTAATCTTTGCACACCAAGAAATAGAAAATCTTGTCCCATATTCCAGTCTTTTTTCACTCTACCTTAATGGAATATCTGATTTTAAAGTCCTTAATAATAAAATAATAGCTATCGTGAAATGAATGCTATGTACCCGGCATTCTACATCCATTATTTCATGTATTTTTTCAAAAATATCTATAAAGGGGCCCGGCTAGATAGTTCAGTGGATAAAGAGCGCGCTGGGGTACCACATTGGAGGCCCCGGTTCGGTTCCCGGGGACCTCTCCAAGCGGGCAGATGGCCTTGAGAAAGGCCATGGGCGGGGAGAGCCGCCGTGGGCAAGGCAAAAAGCCGCCACAGGCAGAGCGAAGCCCCCACGGGCATGGCAAAGTCACCCGTGAAAAATGGAGCTGCTGCCTGCGAAGCGCGGAAGCCCACAGCCTGCAAAAACATGGAGGTCTGCTGCCCACAAAACATGGAGCGGAGCCGCCCGTGAAAACGGAATGGAGCCACCCACGAACGGAGCGAGCCGCCTCCACGGAGGGCCGACTCGGTGCGCCGCCGCAAAGATGGGGGGAGACAAGAAGCAGACATAGAAAAACACAGAAGAATGGACACACAGCAAGAGCAAGCAGAAGTGGGGGGGGATATGTAATAAATAAAAAAATAAATCTTTAAAAAAAATCTGTAAAGGATTGATTGCATATGTCATTTTATAGGCTAAAAAACTAAACTTAATGAGTTATTTAATTCATTCTATGTTGCAAAATTAATAATGGCAAAGCTAAATTTCCAGGAATGTCTGACTTGAAAGACATCCTTTCACCACTCAAAGACAATACTTCACTATTTCTATCAGCCTCCAGTGAGATATGCTTTAGGGTCTAAATTACATAAATATTACATGTTTAAAATGACATGTATGTTTATGGTGTATCAGATATCATATAAAATATGAGAAAATATAGTGACAATTTACATCATTTTCATTGGCTCCTATACTGCTATTCCTATTAAAACTTGAAACACATTAAGTTTGAGATTAAAAACAATCATTGAGGGTTAGAAAATTTTATCCATTTGCTGACATGATGTTAGAGCATGAAAAAATTACAGGTTATAGAAACATAGGTACTTTCCAAGTAGTCTTCAAACATTTTATGAATGATAAATTGAGAAAATAACCATAATAATTATTATTATGAGCTAATTATATTGTGCAAAAATGACAGTGAGTAATTCCTTTGCTCTCATTTAATCCTCAAACACTTTAGCCTAGATTTACTCTTCCCTCCCTCTAGCCATGATTCATTAAAATGTCCAATCATAGAATTAATCCCACTTTTTGACAACTTTCAATACAAAGCAAAGCCCTACTTCTTTAAACCCTTCCCCAAATCACCTAACACATGCCTAAATCATATAAAAAGTGTTTTATAACACCTTCTTACTGAGATGCCCCATGGTTCCTCATGAGGTACCTTCTCCCTCACTGCAGTGAGTAATGAACCCAGTTTATTCAATAGTTGGTGTGTTCTTGTTATTCCTTGACTATAGGGAATTGTCACATATAAAAATGCAATCAAATATATTTGTTAAAAACTTGATACTAAACTATTTTGACAGTTCTAGTTTGTTGGTTTTTGCTCACATTAATTTGATTAGCTCTATGAATATTCAGTTTGTTATGACACTAAAGAGTAAATATTTTCTACCTTTTAAAAATTAATATTATTGTCATATATGCCTGTGAAGTTTGCTTGCAAGCTACAGGCATTGTTCCATAAAATGTGTCTTAATAATAAAATCTAAAATCTGTATTACAAAATATTTTATTCAGCCGAACTCCAGCTAAACTATTCTTTCATCGGTTGTTTTCATCAGACATCATGATTTGTGTGGAGATTTTGAAAACAAGATAAAAGATAAAAGCCAAAGGCAAGGAATGCAGTGCTGCTTTGGGTTAGTGGTGCCCACGAGAGTTCCACAAAATGATTTTAAAAACCCAAGGGTGAAAGGTCAGTGAGTCAAGTAGTGCCATGTAAACCATTATGGCCTTGCTCTCAGACCCTGTAAGATCAGGGCCATCCTTAAATTTCTAATAAATCACACAGACTAATTTGACACAACCCTCAATATCTTTAGAATCCATAAATCTCATACACAGGGCTCCATTAATTTAAAAAGGAAGCAATCAGGAAAAGTATAGAAAGCAAGATACAAATGCTTTCCAAAAAAAGACATTATTTTTTGTAATCTTCCAAATTTCAGAGAATGAGAAACTTATTTATAAGAATGCAGTTTATAGTGCAACATACTTGACTAAAAGCTAAATCTATTAGGTGGACTTTCAGGAACATTCTGTCACCAAGTAAAACAAGAAGAGAAGCTATTCATATTTCTTGGCTGGTGACTACAGTCAGAGGTGAACTAATTCCTTTTGGTCTTTCTTCTAACTCTCACTTTGCCAAATTCTCATATTACCAATATGAGTTAGATTTTCCCTAGGAATGAATCAGAGAAAAAGAAAAATAAATAAATAAATAAATAAAATAAATCTTATATGACTGCAGGTTTTGTTAATTTTCATATTTTAAAAGTTTAATTTCAACATACATTTACCTAAATTTAATTGACTGTTACAAAATTATATCAACTCAAGTGTTCTAATTGAAAAGTTGCTTTAAAATGTATAATAAAATCATGACTTTATTTTCCTTCATTTTTACTTTCAGTAAGAAAATTTTGATTACTAAATCTACTCCTAATTATTTAGAGTGAATTATAATCTTTATCAACAACCAGTTTCTCCTCCTGCACATCCTTTTACCAGTGCCTTAAACAATATTTTCAGCTTTTTCACATGGTCATGATTAAGGGAAGCAAGAAACTGATATTTTCTAATTGTTTTTAGCAGTTGTCTCAGTTTTCCAGCTATTAGCATAATACCATAAAATGAGTAGGTTTAAACAATGGGAATTTATTGGCTTATACTTTTAGGGTAGAAGAAGTCCAAATTGAGGCATGAGCAAGGCAAAGTTTTCTCCCTCAATACTGTCTTCTGGTGGTGGCTACTGGTGATTTGTAGGTCCCTGGCTTTTCTGTCAAGTGGCAATGCACATGGCAGAGTCCTCTCCTTTCCCTTCCCAGTCCCATTGACTCCCAGCTTCTTGTTTCTCCAAGCAGTTTTGTCTTTACAAAATATCCAGTAACAGTATTAAGACCCAAATTCACTCAGTTGGGCCACACCTTAACTAAAAATACCATCTTCAAAAGGTCCTATGTACAATGGGTTCACACACACAGGAATGGATTAAAGATATGTCTTTTTCTGAAGTATATAATTCAAATAACCACAGTAATAATATTAAATGGTTTGACTAAAGAGAACATTGCAAGTAATGACAACATGAAATGGCATTTGTATTCTAAACTCTTTCAGGAACAGAGAGTAAAGCAGAGAAATTTTACTGCAATATCTGTCAAATCTTATGCCAAAATAAATACATTTAGATTCTTAAAGCTGTGTTATTATTCAGACAAAGCAAGAGAGAGAAACAGTATATCTCATTTGCTTTTTCCTCATTTTAATTTTATTTCAGAAATGCACATACCCTTCTTTCTGTCTTTTATTTTATTTTATTTTTTTTTAAAGATTTATTTATTTTATTACATATCTCCCCTTCCCCCCCGTTGTGGCGACGCGCCGAGACTGGGTCACTGCGCAGGCGCGGCTTTCCCCGCTTGTGGGCGGCTTCTGCTTCCATCACGGACGGCTTTTCAGTTCGCGGGTGGCTGGCTGTGCTCGATTTGCAGGCGACCTGCCCTGCCCGTGGCGGCTTTTGCCTGTCCGTGGCAGCTTTTTGCCCTGCCCACGGCGGCTCCGACCCACCCATGGCGGCTTGCCATTCTCAAGGCGGTCTGCCCGCTAGGAGAGGTCCCCGGGAACCGAACCCAGGGCCTCCCATGTGG
>PVKH010005388.1:8816-22253 GCA_004027955.1 Chaetophractus vellerosus
CCTGCCCGTGGCGGCTTTTGCCTGTCCGTGGCAGCTTTTTGCCCTGCCCACGGCGGCTCCGGCCCGCCCATGGCGGCTTGCCATTCTCAAGGCGGTCTGCCCGCTAGGAGAGGTCCCCGGGAACCGAACCCAGGGCCTCCCATGTGGTTTCCCAGCGAGCTCTTTATCCACTGAGCTATCTAGCCGGGCCCTAGATTATCTTTAAAGATTAGTAAGATCATATAATATAATAGATTAATATAATATAATATAATATAACATAACATATTATAATATAATATCTTACTCTTACTAGGATGTGTACCATGGATTCAGAGCAGGGAGGGGGCAAGGTGGAAAGGAGACTAATTAGAAGCTTCTCATATGTTGGATTCTTCAGAAAGCAGACCCTAAGGCAGCGTTTATAGTGCAGGAAGTTTATGAGGCATTGTCTTATGATCAACACATGTGGAAGGGAAGGAATAGCTATAAGATTGAACAAAAAGAGAATTCATGCTGTGATGCAGTCTCAGACAAACTGTGTGTAGCACTGAAATTAAATGACCATTCAATGCCATCCCAAGTTGGGACAAGACTCTTGGAACAGATATTTCTACCTCCAGTCTACTAGTCATAGGATATGGGCTTCCCCAGGAAAGGGGAAGCTTAGAAGTGGCTCTCTTCAGTGGAGGTAATTCACAAAGGGGGCTAACTTGAAGGCTGTCTGCTAACAGCACTCTTAGAAACAAACATAATAAGTCCTTTCATCCTAAAGTGGGGGCCAGGGAATTCACCATGGTATTCATCACCATCTGTCCTGGTGACACTTGGATCCACTTCTTTATAAAAGTTCTAAGAGGAACTCATCCAAACCCAGTGTACCTCTATTCGGCGGTGGGAGGGGGGGAGTGGTATTTAAAGACAAGGGTTAGATGTCAACTGCTGCCCTGCAGTAGTGCATCTCAAGACCATATCTGATACTTGTCGTCTTCCCCCTTTTATCTATTTTACATTTTATGTTCTGTTCCCCCCTCACTTAGTACCTCTGTTGGTCTTTATGACTTACATAGTTTTGTGACCACATCCTTCATTCCTGAGGGGTCTGAGTACCTGGCCATACATCCTTCTCAGACTGGAGTTGTAGCACTTGTCTATTCACCATCATAATTGGTCAAGGCATGACTAAAAGACACCCAAGGTGGGCCACCTGTATGCCAAACAAGGAACTCTAAACTTCCTGAGACCAGGATTGTGGGAATAGAAGGCACAGAATAATTTATTAAGATGGCTAATTTAAAGTGTACTCCACATTCTGGAAAATACTAAAAAAGAATCAACACCAATCTAGCCCTTCATCTGAGCCTTCCATAGAATGTTCCATTGCTCTATCAGGCCAGCAACTTCAGCCTGTGTGGTCTGAGAAATGGCCAGTTGATAACACATTCATGTGCCCCTTCTTATACCTCCTTTACTATAAAGTAGATTCTTTGGTCTAACACAATGATATATGGACACATGAATCAGTAGATCAGATTCTCTGTAAAACCACCGGTCAGTGGTATTGGGTGAGGTCTTTTAAGTAGGTAAAGCAAACCCACACTTAATTTTTGTATCAAATGAATTGCTGTCCTTTTCATTGTAGAAGAGAGCCACTGATTCAACTTACTCTGAAGTGGCTTATTGGTCTTTTCTAGGAATAGTGCAGTATCAGGCATTCAGAATTTATCTTGATTGTTGGAAGATTGGATATTTGACAAGAACGATAGCTAAATTGAACTTGGTAAATTGAACCCAATAACATTGATGTCATGTATTACTTCCAACCCAGCCACCATGTTTACTTTATTCATGAGTCCATTGTACCAGCATTGAGGAGCTGGGGGGCGGGGGGAGGGGGGAGGATGTTGTTGTAGTAAGGTGAATAATGAATCCCAAAGATATCAGTTCCTAATCTGTGGAACCAGTAAATGTTTCCTTATTTGGATAAAGGATCTTTCCAGGTGTCATTGTTAAGGATTGAGACTGGACAGATATGGGCAGAAGCCAAGGAATGCCTGCTTTTAATCGAAGCTGGAAGAGGCAAGGAACTGACTTTCCTAGACCTTCCAGGGGGAATGCATGGCCTTGCTGATACCCTGATTTTGGACCAATAACACTGATTTCAAACTTCTGGCCTCCAGAATTGTGAGAGAATAAATTTCTGTTGTTTTAACCCACCCGGTTTGTGATAACATGTTACAACAGCCACAGGAAACTAATACAGTTTATGGAGGGCAGATATAGTAGAGGATGAATAATGTCCACTGGCTGAGTCATTTTTTCTCTAACTTTGTTGGATGTCTCTTCAGTAGTGGATGCTCTGTGGTGGGTCATAACGCATAAATACGATTGTTTCACAATGTATGCATATTCATGTATGTCCAGACCTCCTCTTTCCTTCTCAAGTTTTTCTCCTTCCAGGCCTCTGACCGGTCTGCCAAGCCATTCACCATTCACATGCCATCACATGAGCCTATATGCATTCTAATCTCAGACCACTTCTCATTTCACACAATGTGGTTGATCAGGTGCCCCACTCAAAGCCCTGAGGCTTGGGGGTTGGGGGCAGTTTCCTTCATATTCTTCTAGGTTTCCATCCATTTTTGCCTTGCACCCCCATACTGAGTTGCCTTCCATTAGGTGGTCATAATGCATATCACATGGCCATAGAATTGACTGAGGAAACTATTGCAACAGGGGAGGATGACACAAGGTTCTGGGTTAACTGTTTCTACATCTCCCTTTTATCCTCTGGTCCTGCTTGTGATTTATGACTTGCTCCTGGACCAGCTAGACCTTATGACTTGGTGGGGCCAAATACCCAGCTCAGGATGGACACTTCTAGTTTTTGGTAACTTGTTTGCCCCATGATCAGATAGTCTGTCTCTACCAGAGCCCAGTACCACTTCAGGAGCTGATTTTCAAAAGATGATTGATTCTCAAATTTCTGATACATTGCATCAGCTAGTATACTCATTTTCTTCCACGAGTTAAAATCTCAGCTCACTTCTGGTAAATTTTTAATAAATATGCTATTACCCTGGGCCAAGAGCTTTCTGTGCTTGATCTGGCATCATTAGAGATTTCATCTTCATTGGCATCCATGTTGTTCCTGTTCCAAACTCAATTCCAAAAATGAATTTTCTTGTACCACTCTTGGCATGAAGTATTGAAGGTGATATTTGCCATAGTGCAGACTCTGAGACAGGGACTACTATGCAGGAAGTTTATCAGGGAGTACTTTTATGATAAATATCTGTGGATAGAAAAGGAAAGAAGCAGGGTTGTGCAGATGGAGAAGTAAACTGTAGTCTCCATTGAAGACTTAGCAGACTCTGACAGGGGTATGGAAGATGGGATGATACTTCAGAGCTATCCTCAGTTGGAGCAAGAAGGCTGGTATTTATACTTATACCCCAATCAGTCATTGGCTGTAGAATACCTGGGGAAGGTGGCATGAGACCCTAAGTGAAGTGGCTCTTTTCAGCTGAGAGAGGGGGCTGAGAGCTGAGGGCTGTCTGCCAGTATGCCTCACAGCAGCAGCAGTATTAAGCCTTTAATTCTTGAAGGGAGATCTGGGTGGTGCGTTACAGCATCTACTATAGAGACTAACTTATCCCAGTGAGAGGTGATGGCAGTTGAACTAAAATATGGACAGTGAAGATAGAAAGACATGGACATTGAATAAATTTCAGTGGTAAAACCCACCGATCATGCTGATAGACTGGAAAAGATGGAGGAGGAAATGGAGTGTAATTCCTAAATTTTTCCTGTGAATAATTGGGTTGATGTTGGAGCAATTTATGAAGATGGGAAGACATGGAAAGGAAAACAAAGCAAAATAAAATTTAAAACAAAGCAAAACAAAGCAAAGCCACTTCTTTTCAAATAAGACTGGTAAAGTAATTACAAAGAATGTCCTGACTATAATTACCCATATTAAGTGTCTCCATTAAAGGTGGTTCCTCACTGTCCTCTTTTCCTGTTTCTTAGTATATCAGGTCTGCACATTGAAATGCTGATTTTTTTTTAAGTCTCTGGAAACCATTACTATGGCTACTGACTCTTCTAAAGTGTTTTTTCTAGGTTTGGAGGTCATGGTGGAGAGGGTAAAATGAACTTGTTTCTACTACTTCAGACCCAGTGAAAACCTCCTTTTTTTAATAAAAAAAAAGGATTACTCAAATTTAATTCTTGCTAGTTAGTATTCAGTTACATCTCCAGAATCTGTGTACATGTGCATGTGCACACGCACACACAAGTACCACCCATCTTTCCTTGCCCACTGAAGTATGTGGAGATTCTTTTTAAACTACTTTATACACAGTAAAAGGTGACCATTATACATTTTCAGAACTGGCATTTAAATATACATCTATATGATCTATAGAATCATGGATATTTGGAAATTGGGAGCCATATGAAAATCACACCTAATGTTCAATAGATAGATAGTTTTGTAATGCAAAGCAAAAGAGGAAATAGCAGATTAAGTTGGGAGATGGGTTGGAGCCTTATAAAGAAGTCTTGACATTATTCTGTAGGTGACAGCAGCCATTGAAAGGTTTTAAATCGAGAAGAGATAAATTTGATTTGTACTTTACAATAAAGTGGGGTGGGGTAGAGTAAGAGGTATTATAAGAGAGAGATGAGAAGACTTCAGAGCACTGCTCCCATTCTGGGAATCATTTTTCATTGACAAGTGAGGTGTGGCTTACAAAAAATGTTCAAACCTTTGAAGTTTCAGCTACATTTGGACTCCATTGTGAAACTTAGAAACCTGGAGGTTGGTTAGCAGCTGGTGACTGGGTGGAGAAGGGTAGTGACACTGCTTCATTTGATGAGGATGTAGTGATTACTAAAGGGTAGGAGTGGACAGAGCACATCTGCAAAGCTAATTACACACTCAGAGAACTTCAGGGGGATGGTTTTAGCTTAACTTACCCCCACTTCAAAGTAGCTGTCTGCTAAATGTTTAAGCTCTTCCCATAGAGACAGAAAGCCTAGCTCATGAAAATTGAGCAGGCTAATCTAGGAAATAACTGCAAATTAATAAATAAATCCTGATATTATGTAGATTGATATGCTTATTTCAGATACTTGAGAAAATGCAAGCATATGTGGGGCGGGGGATAATTTTTAAAGAACTGTTTCAGATGCTTGATTTAATGATCTATTTTTGAGCTTAAAAGAAGAACAAGTTCAGAGACACATTTCCCTTTCAAGAGAAGGATTAAATAATCTTAAAGTAGTTTGATGTGCAGTTTATGTTTGCATTTTTTATCTAATCAGCCAAACAAATATAATTAATTCAGACAGTTGTCTCTATGGTTTTGGTGCCTGGTAGGAGCTGTATCATTACAAATGCAAATATGTTCCTAAAATAATGAGAATGTCATTATCACCCCTTATTCATTTATGTGGCCACAGAGAAAATCGAAATACCATTTATTATGGAAGTGACTTTTGTAAACTGTGCAGAGAACATTAACTACTTTGCCTGAGTGGGACAAAAGTCTAGCTGTGACTTTCTCTATTGTCAGTATGTTGTTAATGGGGCATGCAGGTCAGGGGTGTATTGCAATGAAATGGGCACTGGACCAGAAGTTTTCCCTGGACTGGGGTTGCTGTTCTTTTTCTGCCTCTGGGTCCTGTAGGCAGGTTTCTTAACATCTCTGAGACTCAGGTCCTCAGCAGTTAAGTGGACACTATTTCTGCCCTGCCCACCTCAAAGGGATGCTGTAAGGTACAAGTGAAAATGTGAAACAGTATTGACGTGTAAGTTGTGATTGCAATTAACCACTTGTAAGAGTGTGCATGTGTGTATGTTTGTGTTTCATTTGTGACTTTTCACTTTGCTCTTCTCTCACAGACTGAGTTGCTTCTCCTCTCAATGCAAAGATTAGAATTGCCTTTTGATATCTCTTTAGTCATATTTCTAAGCTGTACCCAATTTGCCTCTTTAGGCATCTTGCAACCTCTGGGTGCCTTTTTAATACCAGATATTTGGATTTAGATTGATTCTAGTGAATGTCCCCTTTGCTTACAGGCACAATCCATGTTTCCCTCAAGCTAATATAACTTGCCTATTACTCTCAGCCACTACAGTCACCTTCCTTCTTCCATTCAGGGTCAACTGGTAATCAATACCAACTGTCATCACTTTCCCAGTTCTAGTCACTCAACAAGCTGGAATCTGTCCTCACCACTTCACTGAAATTGTTTCATCTCTTAATAATCAGAAGTCTATGGCTTGACATCCTAATTGAGCTTTCTGCAACATTTTATATAACTTACTGGCTCATACATCTGGAAAACTACAGATATAAAACTGTAATGAACACTTGTTTTAAATATATTTTTCTTATATTTCAATTGAAACACATTACAACCTGAAGAAAAACTCTTTTAAGGTGCAAAGTTATAAAAAAAAAAAGAGTCCAACATATATTTTTTTTCCTGTATGAAATGGAATATTGGAAGAAAGACCTATGTGATCCATAGCAGTTTGGCAGTTTGATATAGATATGAATTCCAGAAATAGATATTGGATCATGCTTGTAAACTGCTCTGTTAATCTGGGCATGATTAAGTTATAATTAGGGCGTTGACTGGGCTACGTCAGTAGGGTGTTGAGCCCCACCCCTTGGTGGGTGGGGAATCAAATATAAAAGGCATGGCAAAGGACATATTTGTAGTAGTTTTTGAGTTGGAGTTCTCATGTTGGAGTTTTGATGCTGGAGCCCGGGGAGGCGAATAGACGGAGTAGCTTGGTCATGAGGAAGGAGAGAAGGCCCCAGGATAGAGACAAGCCATTCACCTGATAGTCTACAGCTGATCTTGTGGAGCGAGGCAAAGCCTAGAGAGCCTCATTATCTACATATGACCTTGTGGAGGAAACGGGAGCTGAACCCGGAGAGAAACAGAGCCCCGGGAAGAGAGGAACCCAAGAAGCCTGAACCCTGGCAAACTCGGCAGCTGTCTTGCTCTAACACGTGGCAATGGACTTTGGTGAAGGAAGAAACATGCTTTATGGCCTGGTAACTGTGGACTTCTACCCCAAATAAATACCCTTTATAAAAACCAACTGATTTCTGGTATTTTGCATCAGCACCCCTTTGGCTGACTAATACATAATCCATGACTGTAAAACTAACTATGACTTAATTATAAGAAACATGAAAAAGTACTGTGAGATGATATAATGGAGCTCTTATATAATACTTTAGAGTCAGAAACACTTCCATTTGATTCTCCATTTTTCTATATTCTAGCTCTGAAACCTTGAACAGCTACATAATCCTACTAAGTTTCAGTTTTTATTTTCTATTAAATGGAAATAATTATTATTATCATGTGTTATTAATGTGAAAATTAAATCTGAGATGCTTACATAGTCTTTAGCCCAATTTCAATCAGTATTAATAGTAATAAAAATGCTAGTAATACCTAAATTATAATTTTAAAAATAATAAAGTAGTAAACATCCAAGCTGAGAAAGCTCTTATTAATAAAGATTAATGTAGACTATATCAAAGTAAATCTAGTTAGAATGGACACTACTCCCTTGTGCAAACTTCTATATATTTCACTTGTTATTTTTTGAAGACGTATGGGGTATTGAGATATTTTAATGAATAAAATAGGATCTTTATATTTCATGTAATTATGCATATTAACATGGTACTGTCCTTACCACATGAAGGTTCAGTCTTTCTTTAAAAATCACTTTTTCATATATTTTCAGAGGCATTGTGGGTGTTACATAAAGACACCAGAGCCAGGTGGACCATGTCTGACAATAAGGTCAAGGTTCTTAGATTACCATAGTGGAAATTAAAAATGAAAACAAGCAGATATTTGGAGCTCACTCACAAACATTTCCTTACACAGTCACATTATGATGTCCCGATGAAGCTGCTTTCTGTCTGGTTCTGTGTTTGGTAACACAGTTCAAGAGGAAAGTCGCCCTGGATGGCAGTATCAGAAAAGGATTGGTGGGAGCACACAGGTAGCAGGAAGGCCAGTTAGAAAACTATGGTAGAAAATCCCTTACCAGGTAAAGAAATCCATGACCCAAGTAGTAGCCAAGGCAATGGAAAGTTGAGGAGAGGCTTGACTAAAGCAAATGAGGTAAACTTGAAATAATTTGTTCCCTCATTTTTTGCTTAACGTTGTAACAAGATGGTTTGGGGTGACTGAGTAGATGATGATTACATTCAACACAGGGGATAACAAGAGGAGGCATGAATTTTTGGGGAAAACTACAAGTAAATTCTTGATCAGGTTATTTTAAACTTCATATGAATAATCCCAGTTGAACTCCAGGGAGTAATTGTTTTAATGGACCTATATGGGTCTAGAGTTCAAAAGAGAGATTTAAGGTAGAAAACATCTGAACTTGAGAATTATTAAACTATGAATAACCAACTTCATATTCATAATCCTCTGCTATAAATTCATGTTTTGCCATAATTTGCACAAAAGGAACATTTTCTAACACAAAGGATCAACTCTCAATCATCCACTAGACTATAACTTAAGCTTCATGAGACAGGGTTCAGAATTTCTTAAAAACTTTTTCATTAAAATATCCCTAACAGAAAAGGAGAGTGAATGAATCTTTGAGGAAGTTGAGAATGACTAACATGGCTCACAGCAAATAGAAAAGTTATATTATGTCTTTGTGTCTTAAAATTTTGTGAAACCTGCACTATTCATCATAACATATAAAAATAATTTAAATTACTCACTGGTATAATTATTTAAACCAACATATTTTCAAGTGTAATTGACATAGTAGAAATTGAGTCCATGTAAATATACATTTTTTAACCTCAGGCCTATATAGCTTAGGAAAAAATTGAGTAATACTAGTTCATAGAATGGGTTAGATATTTGCTGGTTTCTTATGTGGTTTCATTTTATGATATGTAGGCATTTTATAAAATAAAAAATAAAATAAATACATGCCCCATATACTCTTGCCCATTCATATTCTGATGAAATGACTAGTTATCTGTATTTACCTTTGGTATTAGTTTTTCAAAGCGGTACCAGAAATGTGTTGGCTTTTATAAAGGGTATTTATTTCAGGTAAAAGTTTACAGTTCCAAGGCCATGAGAAGTCCAAGTCAAGGCACTATAAGAGGTGCTTTTTCAACCAAATCAGCTGCCACGTGTTGAAGCAAGATGGTGGGCAATCTGTCTGGTTTCTGCCTTCCCCTTCAGGCAGCTCAGCTGTGGGCTACCAGGAATAGGGCTTGTCTCTTACCAGGCCTCCTCACTCAGGCTTGGCTCTCTGCTTTCTTCCTGATTTTAGCTGCACGTTAACAGGCGTGTATGGCTCATCTCTCTCAGAGGCCTCAGCAACTCTCCTTTCTGTCACATGGCAGGATTGAAATGTCAGAGCTCTCTTTTCCTGTGTGTCCCCGTTTTTCTTAACAGACCCAGCAAGAAGGTGGACACTTAACCTGAGTCATGCCTCACTGAGGTAGATCAGCTGAAAAAGGTCTCATACACACAGGAGTGGGCCAGCCCACAAACATAATCTTTCTCTTTTTTGGAATTCGTAAAATAATTTCAAACTGCCACACCTTTCTAGCCATTGTCTACCAAATTTAAATAATAGCATTCTTTTTTTTCACTCATAACTTTTTATTATACCACAATCATAACTAAACAAAAGTTGAGAAAAATAACAATTCCCCATATTAAATGCCAATATATATTTTTGAATGAACATTGTATCCATCAATACTTGAAGTTTTTTTGTCCTTTTTTTTGAAAGAAGCTTTAGATTATATAAATGTTACATCAAAAATATAAGGGGATTCCAATATACCCCACCCTTTCTCCCTCCCCACTTTTCCCCATTAACAACATCTTCCATTAGTGTGGTACATTTGTTACAATTGATGAACACATTTTGAAGCATTAACCATGCTATTAACCATGGTCTATAGTTTACATTGTAGTTTACACTTTGCACACCACCATTTTATAAGTTTTGATAAAATGCATAATGGCCTGTATCCATCATTGCAATGTTATGCAGTATAATTCCAATGTCCCCAAAAATGCTTCACTACACCTATTCTTCCCTCTTCCTCCCCTCAGAACCTCTGGTGGCCGCTGTCTTTATATCAATGTTATAAGTTCTTCCATTGCTAGATAGTAATAAATCTACTTTAGTCCACAGTTGCATTTCCCATTAAGTTTGTTTATTCCTCAGTCTTGAGGATTTTGGGAGGGTGATGCCCATTCCATTTCTGATTAAAAGGGGGCTTAGATCCCTTGAGGCAGATGGATGGAACTGTCTTGCTTGCAGTTGTCGATATTCTTAGACTTTTGGGAGGGCATTGTCCATCATCATCCTTTTTTTAGTTATCCTGGGCTAGTCCAATGAACTGGAGAGTAGGTGTTGCAACTCTGCTGAGATTCAGGACTCAACTGGCATATGGAGAGACCGAAGATTTAAGTCACTGAGACATATAATTAACGAATATATTGCTAATTATAGATTCAATAAAAGGGGCAGAAGAGAAAAATGTTTCATGCCCAGAGGAGTGGACCAGCCCACAAATAAAATCTTTCTCTTTTTTGGAATTCATAAAATAATTTCAAATTGACTCACCTTTCTAGCCATTGTCTGCCAAATTTAAATAACAGCATTCTTACTATATGAAATTCTAGATTTGGATTTTTTTTCCTCACATAACATTGTGTAATAAGCTTCTTTCCTCTTTTTGTTAAGCCATTCATTGGTTTGTGGTTGTATACTTTTTTAGCCATTTCCCTTATGTTGGACATTTGATTTGTCTTTGATTCCTGACAATCATGAGCAAAACTGGGATATAGATTTAAACATGGAATTACCGGGCTAAATGTAGCTGAGACATCTCTGGTTCTGATATTATTGAAACACAATGAACTCTCTGCAATATAGTACTAAACAGGGATTTCTGAATCATGGTGGTAAAATAAAAATAAAATATACAGGAGAATTTTGGGTATATTCATGATCATGAAAGATACAAAGGATTTGGGCTATGCCAGCCAAGCAACAGCCAAGTAGATTATGTGGGTGGGCTAAAGTAGTGCTTCTGAGACAGGTCATAAAAACAATATTCTGAAAAAATTAACTGCTACTCATGAACACAACTCACATGCACTTTGCAATGGCTTAGTTAATGTGTGCCTGTTTTTGTACATGGAAAATGACATATATTAACCAAACAATTAAATCTGGTAAGTGCTTATTACTTAGGTATATATTGTATTGAGGCATGTTATGTTAGGACTCAGGAAATTATAAGAGGAATTTTTTTAAAAAGCTACAATGTACTGATTGATGACTCTATGTTGGTGAGTCTTATATACATGGACTCATTATGGAGAAAATTATCATTATCATTTTGCAATTAGGACAATGATGCTTTACCCAAGGTCACACACTGCATATTAGGAGAATGAGAAATGGAAAACAGGTCCAAGAAGAAAACACATGCCTTGCCAAATGCATACATAAACACCAGAGTCTTGATGAAATAAAATTAAAAGAACACTCTCTTATATGCATATTTCAGCTATCTTTACTAGAGCTTTTAAAGTTTGCTGGAATATGTGAAGGGCTAATTAGTGCAAAGTGAAAGTGCATCCAGTTAAGAAAGTAAGTTTGATCCCGTTACCATGTCAAGTGGGTTAAACTTGAAGTGCTCTCCTGAGAAGCAAGCTCGCTATCTCATTAGTACTTTGGTATATGCACATGTTTACTTGTGGGGAGCCTACAGGCAGATCTGGAAGACATGGTGCATAATTAGGCTTTATAGTACCCAAATCACTCTTTCTGGTATGCCCTTCCTGATGAGTTTTTTCCCTCTTTGTTCCTGTAGTTTGTATTTTTTCATCTGAGCAAACTGAGCCTATTTGAGATTTTGTTCAAACATTGGCATGTGAGTGCAATGTTTTGGGTTCTTTTTTAGAACATAGTCTTTTCAAGAAATGCATAAATATTCAACAGGCAATGACAAACTACCATGGATTACTGCCTCCCCTTCCTAACTTCAAGACAACAATACTCTAAATGTTCTTCTGAAGCATGAAGTTGATTGTTCCACAACGTTATACAAAGTCTAAGAAAAAATAATTGAGGATATAGAGAATGGCTGTCTCCCAGTGTGTGCATACGTATGTGTGTGTATAGCAGAATGGTTGTCTAGAGGACCAGAGGTCAAAATGTTCTCCAACATAACTGGTAGAAACAAAACAACTATACTCTATATTACATTGGGATATAAGATATTAATATCAGGGCAGTAATGGAGCCCAGCTGGGATAAGGAGTTTACTGCATGTGAAAGCAAGCTTCAACCTGTTGATGCTTCATACCCTAGAACATGGCTAAAAAATTGTAATACAGAAAAGTGACTTTTGAAACACAACAATACTGGAAAGTTTTCTAGTGGTCACAGTTCTTGGTGATAAGAGAAAGCAAATGTGAAGTGATTTAGCTTCTTTGGTTTGAGCCCCTCCATCAAACTCAAAAGAAGGGAAGGGTACACATTACAACAAAGTAGATACTAACTCCAAGGAAACATAAGCTTACTGGGGAAAACAGAGAGGTAAATAAAGGGCACACACAATATAAAACATTATTTTAGAATTTATATTACAATGAATACATTGATTTTTATATACCCAGTTAAAACTCAATGAAAGGACATAAAAGAAGAAATAAATATATAGAGAGAAATACCATGCTCATGAATGCTTCAACTAACTATAAGGCTTTCAGTCATTCAAAGCAAACTATAAATTTAATGCTGAACCAATAAAAAGTTCTAGCACAAATTTTGTGAGGACTTTTGACACATTTATTTTAAATTTTATATGGAAAAAATACATTCACAAACAGGTAAGACAATTTTAAATAAAGCAGAGTATTTTGGAGGTATACACAGAGGCAAATATTTTCTATTTGCCCCCTCCAGATTGATTGCCCTCTTTTTTCTATATTTTCTGTTTTTTTCCTGCATTAGGATGTTGAACTCTATAGACCACATCAACTAGATCCCTTGGCTGACTGGCTTCATGAGCTTTGTTAGCAGAAGGCATGGCAGGCACTTCCTCCATGTTCTTCTACCTGAGGTCAATGTTCCTACATTTACCGATCTTTCTAGCAGATAACACTAAGTAAATCATGCCAAACAGAACCATATTAGTTTGCAAATACCTTTATAACATTTACCTCATATTGTGATTTGCTGTCTTCTCTTCTACATTCTTCTCTTTGATGATACTGTTATCCTTTATTTATGTCTAGAAGACATTAATCAAAATTTTTTTCATGATTTATTTATTTATTTACTTACCCGCCCCCCATTGTTTGCATTCATTGTGTCCATTCACTGTATGTTCT
>PVKH010005389.1:0-21804 GCA_004027955.1 Chaetophractus vellerosus
AGCAACAGCTGCTACCAACAGATAACTACCAAGCCACTCCCTCCTTCCTTTGAGTATAAATACTTGTACCTCACCAATAAACTTTTGCAGCTTGATCAGACCTACTGTCTTGCTGTCGTTCCTTGTGTCTCCCTGTCCCATACCATTCTTTTTCTCACAGGTTTGGAGGCCCCTGTTGACTGTCCCGCTGGATGGGACACTGAAGAATATAGTTTCATTACAGAGCATTAGATAAAACTGGTATTCTGACATTGATTGTAAGTGAAAACAAGTACAAAACAGATTATGAAACCAGTATTTAATTTAGTTTTCAAAACCAAAAATATACTGTTTTCACAGAGTGTTAGGTAAAACCAGTATTTTAACATTGATTGTATGTGAAAACAAGTGAAGAGCAGTTAATGAAATAAGTATCTAGCTTAGCGTTCATCACTGAAGAACATAGTTAATTCACAGCATGGTAGGAAAAACCTAGGTTTCAAAATTGATGGAAGTGAAAAAGTGCATAGCAGTCCATGAATCCAGTATCTGGGTTAGTTTTCAATACTGATGAACATTATACATTCACAGTGTGTTTGGTAAAACCAGTGCTTGACATTGATTGTAAATGAAAACAGTTTCATACCAGTCAATGTAATCAGTATCTTCCTTAATTTTCAAACAAAAAACAAGTAATGCATTCACAGAGCGTTAGGTAAAACAGGTGCTTTGACATTGGGTGTTAATTAAAACATGTGCATAGCAGACAATGCACCAATATTCAGGTGGTTTTCAAAACAGAAGAATATACTGCATTCATAACTTGATAAGTGAAACCAATGTTTTGACATTAATTGTAAGTGAAAATAGTGGATATCAGTCAAAGAAAAGAGTATCTAGCTTAGTTTCCAAACCAAAAAATGTATGGAATTCACAAATTATTAGGTAAAACCAGGGGTTTTCATTGACTATAAGTGAAAACAAGTACATAGCTTTGAATGAATTTAGTAATGGGCATAGATTTCAAAGCAAAGAGCATACTGCATTCACTGAGTATTAGGTAAAACCAAAGTTTTGTCATTGAATGTATGTGAAAATACAAGCATAGCAATGAATGAATGAATCTAGTAATGGGCATAGATTTCAAAGCAAAGAGTATACTGCATTCACTGAGTATTAGGTAAAACCAAAGTTTTGTCATTGAATGTATGTGAAAATACAAGCATAGCAATGAATGAATGAATCCAGTATCTGGCTTAGTTTTCAAAACCAAAGAACATACTGCCTTTACAGTGTGTTAGGTAAAGCCAGTATTTTGACTTTGATTATAAGTGCATACAAGTGCACAGCAATGAACACAGTACCTGGGTTTGTATTCAAAAGTGAAGAACATTCTGCATTCACAGAGCATTTGGTAAACTAATGTGATATTTCCTATAAGTGATACAAGTTCATAGAAGTCAATGAAACCAGTATCTGGCTTCATTTTCAAAAGTGATGAATATATTGCATTCACATAGGGTTACATAAAATCAATGTTTTGACGTGGATTGTAAGTGAAAAGAAGTGCTTAAGAGTCTCTGAAACTAGTATCTCGTTTAGGTTTCAAGTGGGAAGAACATACTACATTCACATACTGTTTGTTAAAACTGGAGTTTTGGCATTGATTGAAGTTGAAGTCAGTGAAACCAGTATCTAGATTAGTTTTCAAAACTCAAACATATACTGCATTTTCAGAGTGTTAGATAAAACCAAGGTGTTGACATAGACTGTAGGTGAAAACAGGTGCATAGCCCTCAATGAATCAAGTATATTGCTAATTTTCAAAATGAAGAACATGTGTGTTCACAGTGAATTAGGAAAAACTTGGGTTTTGACATTGACTATAAGTGAAAACAAGTGCAGAGCAGTCAATGAAATTAGTATCTGGCTTAATTTTTAAAACAGAATAACATACTGCATTCCCAGAGCATTAGGTAAAAAATACTGTAGTAACATTGACTGCAAGTGAAAACAAGTTCATAACAGTCAATGAAAGAAGTGTCTGACTTAGTTTTCAAAATGAAGAACATACAGTGTTCACACAGTGTTAGGTATAACCAGTGTTTTGATATTGGCCCTCAGTGAAAATGAGTATTGAGCATTAAATGAATCCATTATTTGGCTTAGTTTCAAAACCAAATAACATACTGCATTCACAGAGAATTAGGGAAATCCAGTGTTTGGTTTTTACTGTAAGTTAAAACAAGTGAATAGCACTCAAAGAAAACATTATTTGGCTTATTTTCATAACCAAAGAATATACTATTTCACAGAAAGCTAGGTAAAACCACTGTTTTAAGATAGATGATGGTTGCAAAGAAGTGCTTAGCAGTCAATGATACCAGTATCAGGCTTTGTTTTCAAAACTTAAAAACATACTCCTTTCACAGAGCATTAGGATAATCCGGGGGTTTCCAATAACTGTAAGTGAATCTGAAGTATATACTGCATTCACAGAGTGTTAGGTAAAACCAAGGTTTTGACACTGAATGTAAGTGAAAACCAGGGCATAGAATTTGTATTAATCAGCCAAAAGGGGTGCCTTTGCAATATACCAATAATTGTTTGGTTTTTATAAAGGGTATTTATTTGGTATAAAAGCTTACAGTTACCAGGCCACAAAGCATAAGTTTCTTCCCTCACAAAAGTCCATTGCCACATGTTGGAGCAAGACAGCTGCTGATGTTTTCCAGGGCTGTGTTTCTCTCTGGGCTTAGCTTTTCTGTTTCAGCCTCAAGTCCAGCTGTAGACTATCAGGCGAACAGCTCACTTCTCTCCAACATCCAAACTCCAACATCAAAACTGTCTCTCAAACCTTTTGCCTTGCCTTTTATACTTGAGACCACACCCACTGAGGGGCCGGTCTCGATGCCCTACTGACATGGCCCAGTCAACACCCTAATCATAACCCAATCATGCCCAGATGAACAGATCAGTTTACAAGCATGATTCAATATCAATTTTTGGAATTCATAATTACATCAAAATGTAACACATTCAATGAAACCACTATTTGGCTTTGCTTTCAAAACCAAAGGACATACTGCTTCCACAGAGCTTTATGAAAAAAAGAGTATTTGGACATTGATTGTAAGTGAAAACCAGTGCACTGCAGTCAATGAAACCAGGCCTGGCTTAATTTTCAAAACTGAAGCCTTACCTCATCCATGACCATTTTGCAGAACCAGTGTTTTGACAATTACTTTATGTGAAAAATATGCATTGCAGTCAATGAATCCAGTATCTGCCTTAGTTTTTGAAACAGAAGCACATACTGCATTCAGAGTTTTAGGCAAAACCAGGGTTTTGATATTGACTGTAAGTGAAAACAAGTGCATAGCAGTCAATGAATCCAGGATCTGGCCAGTGTTTTGACATTGACTTTAAGTGAAATAAAGTGCATAGAAGTCAATGAAACCAGTAACTGCCTTAGTTTTCAAAACCAAAGAACATTCTGCATTCACAGAACATTAGGTAAAACTGTGTTTTGATATTGAGTGTAAGTGAAAACAAGTGCATAGTAGTCAATGAAACTAGTCACTGGCTTACTTTGCAAAACTGAAGAACATACTGCACTCACAGAACATTAGATTAAAACAGGGCTTTGATATTGAATGTAAGTTAAAACAAATGGTTAGCTGTAAATAGAGCCAGCGTCTGGTGTAATTTGCTAATGAATAACATAATGCATTGACAGAGCAAAAGGTTAAACCAGGGTATTAACACTGGCTTTAAGGGATAACAAGTGCATAGCAGTCAATGATACAAGTATCTGGTTTTGGTTTCAAAACCAAAGAATGAACGAGATTCACAGAACATTAGCAGAGCATTCAATGAAACCAGTATCTTCCATTGTTAACACTGAAGAACATACTCCAATCAAGGAAACCAATATTTTGGTTACTTTTCAAACAGACATACATACTACATTCACTGAGTGTTAGGTAAATTATGTGTTTTGACAGGGATTGTAAGTGAAACAAGTGCGTAGCAGTCAATGAAACCAGTATCAGGCTTATTTTTCAACCTGGCATACATACTACATTCAGAGATTGTTAGGTAATAACAGGGTTTTGATATTGCCTGTAAGGGAGAACAAGTGCATAGTAGTTAATGAAACCGGTATTGGGCTTCATTTTCAAAACAAATAAAACAGTGTATTCACAGGGTTAGGTAAAACTGTGTTGTGACATTGACAATAAGTGGAATCAATTTCATAGTAGTCAATGAATCCAGTATCTGAATTAGTTTTCAAAACTGAAGAATATTATGCATTCACAGAGCATTAGTTAAAACCAGTGATTTGACATTGATTTTCAGTGAACACAAATACTTAGCATTTAATGAACCTAGTGCCATTCCTAGTTTTAAAATCTGAAGAACATACTGCATTCACAGAGCATTATGTAAAACCAGTGATTGGACATTGATTGTAAGTTAAAACACATGAACAGAACCCAATGAAACCAATATTTCACTTTGTTAACAAAACTGAAGAACATACTGCATTCACAGAGTGTTAGGAAAAACAAGTGATTTGACATGTATCAAGTGCATAGCAGTCAGTGAAAACAGCATCTTGCTTAGTTTTCAAATGAAGAACATAATACATTCACAGAGCATTATGTAAAATCAGAGATTTGACATTAATTGTAAGTGAAACATTTGAATAGAAGCCAATCCAATATCTGGCTACTTTTCAAAAGAGAGAACATACTGCATTTACAGAATTTTAGGTAACACCAATGTTTTGACATTGATTGTAAGTGAAAACAAGTGCATAACATTCAATGAAACCAATATGTCTGATTCAGTTTTCAAAAGTGAAGAACAAACTGAATGTAAAACCACTTGTTTGACATTGATTGTAAATGAAAACAAGTGAAACCAGAATCTGGCTTGGTTTTTAAAATTATGTTCTTGAACATACAGCAACAACTAAGTATGTTCTTCAACATACTGTATTCAGAGTGTTATGTAAAACCTGGGTTTTGACATTGACTTAAAGTGAAAATATGTGTGTAGCAGTCAAAGAAACCAGTATCTGCCTTAGTTTTCAAAACTGAAGAACATATGCATTCACAGAACATTAGATAAAGTCAGAATTTTAACACTGACTGTAGGTAAAACATTGCATAGCAGTGAATGAAATGAGTGTCCACCTTAGTATTCAAACTGAAGAACAAAATGCATTCAGTCAGCATTAGCTAAAACCTGGTTTTTAACATTGACTCTATGTGAAAACAATTGCATAGCAGTCAATGAAATGGGTATCTTGCTTAGTTTTCAAATTGTAAAAACATATTGTATTCACAGTGCATGAGGTACAATCAGTGTCACTGTTTGTATCTGAAAAAAAGGACAGGATCAGCCTTAGAGTTCAAAACTGAAGAACATAATTCATTTACAGAGTCTTTGGTAAAACCAGTGTTTTCACATTGATCATAAGTGAAAAAAATGCATAGCAGTGAAAGTAACCGGTATCTTGCTTAATTTTGAAACTGAAGAACATATTACTTTCACAGAGTTTTAGGTAAAACCAGTGTTTTGACATTGATTGTAAGTGAAAATGACTACATAGCAATGATTCCAAGATCAGCTTCTTTTTCAAAACAAAAGACATACTGCATTCTCAGAGCATTAAGTAAAACCAGTGCTTTGACAGTGACTATATGTAGAAACAAGTGCATAGCCATCAATGAAACCAGTATCTGGCTTAGTTTTCAAAACTAAGTTTATTCTTCAAATACTGCAACCAAGTATGTGTTTCAACATACTTAATTCACAGAATGTTATGTAAAACCTGGATGTTGACATTGATTGAATGTGAAAACAAGTGCATAACCATCAAAGATTCCAGTATTGCCTTAGTTTTTGAAACCAAAGAAAACTCTGCATTCACAGAGAATTAGGTAAAAACCAGTGTTCTGACAATGATTGTAAGTGAAAGCAAGTACATAGCAGTGAGTGAATCCAATATCTGTCTTAGTAAAAAACTGAAGAAATACTGAATGCACTGACAGTTAGGTAAAACCTGGTTTCAAAAAATGTCTGTAAGTGGAAACAAGATCATACCAGTCGATAAAACCATTATCTAGCTAAGTTTTCAAAACCGAAGAACATACTGCATTCAGAGACTGTTAGTTAAAACTTGGGTTTGACATTGACTCTAGGTGAAAGCAAGTGCATAGCAATTCATGAAACCAGTGTGTGCCTTAGATGTCAAAACCAAAGCACACACTGCACTCACAGACTGTTGGGTAAAATCAGTGTTCTGACATTGATTATAAGTGAAAACAAGTGCATAGCAGTCAATGAAACCAATATCTGGCTTAGTTTTCAAAACCAAAGAAGATAATGCATTCACAGACTAGTAGACAAAACCAATGTTTTGACATTAGTTGTAATTTAGTAGTGCATAGCAGTCAATTAAACCAATGTATGGCTTATTTTTTAAAACAACAAACCTACCTCATTCACTGAGTGTTAGGTAAAACCAATGTTTTGACTAATATTGTAAGTGAAAACAAGGATGTAACAGCCAATGAAACCAGTATCTGGCTGTTTTCCAAACTGAAGAACATAATGCATTCACAGAGTGTTAGGTAAAACCTGAGATTTGACATTAACCTTAAGAGTAATCAAGTGCATAGCAGCCAATGAAACAAGAATCTGGCTTAGAATTTAAAACCTAAGAACATAATGCATTCACATAGTGTTTGGGAAAGCAAGTGCTTTTACATTGATTGTAAGTAAAAGTGAGTTTATAGCAGTTAATGAAAAAAGTATCTGGCTTAGTTTTCAAGGACTAAGAACATACTGGAATCACAGAACCTTAGGTAAAACCAATGTTTTAACATTGACTGTTCATGAAAAAAAAGGACATACATTCAATGAAACTAGCATCTTGATTAGTTTTCAAACAGAAAAATATAAAACATTCACAGAGCATTGTTTTAAACAAGAGTTTTGACATTGATTGTAATGAAACAAATATCTGGCCCAGTTTTCAAAACAAAATTTCATACTACATTCACAGAGCATTTGGTAAAAACACTTGTTTGATATCGATTGTAAGTGAGATCAAGTGCATAGCTGTGAAAGAATCCAGTATCTGCCTTAGTCTTCAAAACTGAAGAGCATATGCATTTGCAGAGTGTGAGGTAAAGTTTTGACATTGATTGTAAGTGAAAATACATGCAAAGCAGTTAATGAAAGTATTAGCTGGCTTAGTTTTCTAAATTGTAGAGCATATTGCAGTCAGAGAGCACTAGGTAAAACCAGTGCTTTGACATTGAAAGTAAGTGAAAACAAGTGCATACCCATCAATGAAAACAGAATCTGTCTTAATTTTCAAAATTAAGCATGTTCTTCAACATACTGCAAAAACAAAGTATGTTTTTTCAAAATACTATATTGACAGAACGTTATGTCAAACCTGGGTGTTGACATGGATTGAAAGTGAAAACAACTGCAAAGCAGTAAAAGAAATCAGTATCAGCCTAAGGTTTTAAAACCATGCAACACACTGCATTCACAGAGCTTTAGTTTAAATCAGTGTTCTGATATAGATTGTAAGTGAAAACAAGTGCAGAGCAGTCAGTGAATCCAAGAAATGGTTACTATAAAGAACTGAAGAACATACTGCACTCAGAGACAGTTATGTAAAACTTGGGTTTTAAAATAGTTTATAAGTGAAAACAAGTGCATAACAGACAATGAAACAAGTATCTAACTTGGTTTTCAAAACTGAAGAACATGCTGCATTCCAGAGTGTTAGGTAAAACCAATGTTTTGAAATTGTGTGTAAGTGAAAACAAGTGCATAGCAGACAAGGAAATCAGTATCTGCCTTAGTTTTCAAGCACTTAGCACTCTGAATAACAAACTGCATTCAGAGTGCTAAATGTAAAACCAACGTTTTTACTTTGATTTTAAGTGAAAACAAGTACCTAACAGTCATTGAAACCAGTATCTGTCATAGTTTTTATAAAGTGAGGAACATACTGCATTCACAGAGATTTAGGTATAACTATGGTTTTGACATTGATTGTAATTGAGAACAAGTGCATAGCAGTCAATGAAATCAGTATCTTTCTTAGTTTTAAAAACTGAAAAACAGAATGCATTCACAGAGCTTTAGGTAAAACCTTTGACTTGACATTGACTGTAAGTGATTACAATTGCATAGTACTCAATGAAACAAATGTCTGGCTTAGTTTTTAAAACTGATGAACATAATGCTTTCACAGAGACTTAAATAAAACCAGTGATTTGACATTTAATGTAAGTGAAAACAAGAACATAACAGTCAGGGAAACTAGCATCTTGCTTAGTTTTCAAACTGAAGAACTTAAAACTATCACAGAGTGTTTTGTAAAACAAGTGTTTTGATATTATAGTAAGTGAAAACTGGTGAATAGCAGACAATCAAACAAACATCAGGCTTAGTGTTCAAAACAGAGTACATAATGCACTAACAGAGTTTTAGGTATAACCAATGTTTTGATATTAATTGTAAGAGAAAACAAATGTACTGCAGTCAATGAAACCACTATCTGTTTTAGTTTTCAAAACCAAAGAATATTCTGCATTACAGAGCATTTGGTAAATCCTGGGATTCTACATTTTTGCTGTAAGTGAAAACAAGTGCATAGCAGTCAATGAAACCAGTATCAGCTTTCATTTTCTAAACTGAAATACATACGGCATTCACAGAGTGTTAGGTAACACCAGTGGTTTGACATTGGTTGTAAGTGAAAAGAACTGCATAGCAGTCAGTGAAAACAGTGCCTGCCTTAAATTTCATAACCAAAAGATATATTGCATTCACAGGGTTTTAGATAAATACAGTGTTTTGACATTGTATGTAAGTGAAGGCAAGTGCATAGCAATTTGTGAATCCAATATTTGTCTTAGTTTAAAAAACTGAAGAACATAAAGTGTTCACAAGCCATAAGGTATAAACTGGATTTTAAAATTGTCTGTAAGTGAAAACAAATGCATGCCAGACAATGAAATCAGTAGCTAACTTAATTTCAAAACTGAAGAACAGAATGCATTCAGAGAGCATTAGGTAAAACCTAGGTTTTGACATTGAATTTAAGTGAAAGAAAGTGCACAGCAGTCAATTAAACAAGTATCTGGCTGAGTTTGCAAAACTGATGAATATAATGCTTTCACAGAGCATTAGGTAAAACCAGTGTTTTGACATTGACTGTAAGTGAAATCAAGTGCAAAGCAGTCAAGGAACCAGCATTTTGCTTAGTATTCAAACTGCAAAACAAAGTAATTCTCTGAGTGTTATGTAAAACCAGTGTTTTGACATTGATTGTTAGTGAAAACAAGTGAATAACAGTCAATTAAACCAACATCTGGCTTAGTTTAAAAACAGAGAACAAACTGGATCCACAGAGTGTTAGGTAAAGCCAATGTTTTGACATTGATTATAAGTGAAAACAAGTGCATAGGGGAAAATGAAACCAGTATCGGGCTTAGTTTTCAAAACCAAAGAGTATACTGCATTCACAGAGCATTAAGTTAAACCTGGGTTTTGATATTAATTGTAAGTGAAAACAAGTGCATAGCTGTCAAAGACAAGTATCAGGCTTAGTTTTCAAAAATGAGAAACAATTCATTCACAAAGTGTTAGGTAAAACCAATGGTTTGATATTGATTGTTAGTGAAAGCAAGTGCATGGCAGTCAAAGAAACCAGTTCCAGGCTTAGCTTTCAAAACCAAAGAACATAGTGCAAATACAGAGCATTAGGTAAACAAGGGTTTAGTCATCGATTGTAAGTGAAATCAAGTGAATAGCAGTCAATAAAACCAGTATCTGTCATAGTTTTCCAAACAGAATAATATAAAATAATATAAAACATTCACAGTGTTAGCAGTCAAAGAAACCGTTATCTTGCTTAGTTTTCAAACTGAAGAATGTACTAAATTCAGAGATTGTTAGGTAAATCCAGTGTTTTGATATTGACTGTAAGTGAAAACAATGCATGGCAGTCAATGAAACCAAATCTGGCTTTGTTTTCAAAAAGAAGAACATACTGTATTCACAGTGCTTTAAATAATACCAATGTTTTGACATAGATTGTAAGTGAAATCAAGTGCATAACAGTAAGGAAAACAGGATCTGGTTTAGTTTTCAAAACTGAAGAATTTAATTCCTTCACAGAGCATTAGGTAAACCATGGTTTTGTCATTGCCTTTAAGTAAAAACAAATGGATAGCAGCTAATGAATCCATTACCTGGCTTAGATTTCAAAGCAAAGAACATACTGAATTCACAGAGCATTAGGTTAAACCAGTGTTTTGACATTGATTGTAAACTATAGCAGTCAAACCAGTATATGGCTTAGTTTTCAAAACAGAAGAATATACTGCATTCACAGGATAAGCCTGGGTTTTGACATTGGTTTTAAGTGAAAACAAGTGCATAGCATTTAATGAAATCAGTATCTTGCTTAGATTTCAAAACTGAAGGACTTAATGCATTCACAGAGTGTCAGGTATAACCAGTGTTTTGACATTGATTCTAAGTTAAAATAAGTGCAGAACTGTCAATGAATCCAGTTTCAGGTTAAGCTTTCAAAATGAAGAAAATATGGCATTCAAAGAGCATTTAATAAATCCAGTGTTTTGACTTTGATCATAAGTGAAAACTAGCACCTAACACTCAATATAAAGAATATCTTGCTTAGTTTTCAAACTGATGAACATTATGCATTCACAGAGAATTTGAGAAAACTAGTTTTGACATTGATCATAAGTGAAAACAAGTGCACAGCAGTCACCAAAACCAATATCTGGCTTAGTTTTCAAAACAGAAGAACATACTGTGTTCAGACTGTGTTAGGTGAAAACAGTGCTATGACATTGACTGTAAGTGAAACAAGTGCATAGCAGTCAATAAAACCAGTATCTGGCTTAGTATTCATAACTAATGAACATAATGCTTTCACAGAGCATTAAATAAAGCCAGTGTTTTAACATTGAATGCAAGTGAAAGCAAGTGCACAGCAGTCAAAGAAACCAGGATCTTGCTTAGATTTCAAAATAAAGCACATAATACTTTCACAAAGCATTATGTAAAACATATGTTTTGTTTTGATTGTTAGTGAAAACAAGTGAAGAGCAGTCAATTAAAGCAACAGCCTTAGTTTTCAAAACAGAGAACCTACTGCATTCACAGAGTTTTAGGTAAAACTAGTGGTTTGACATTGATTGTAAATGAAAGTGCATAGCAGACAATTAAACCAGTAACTTCCTTAATTTTCAAAACTGAAAAGGGGAACCAGCTGTAGATCAATTGGTAGGGATCCAGTTTACCACATGGGAGGCCCCGGGTTTGGTTCCCAGGGTCTCCTCGAGCAGGCAGACTGCCTTGAGCAGGCAAGCTGCCATGCACAGGGCAAGCTGCTGTGGGCAGGGCAAGCTGCCATGGGGCAGGGCAAGCTGCCACAAGCAGGGCAAGCCACCACCTGTTGAGCTGACTCAGCAGGATGCCACAGTGCAGAGAGACAAGCAGACACAGAAGAATGCAAAAATGAACAGAGCAAGAACAAGCAAAAAAGGGGGGATATATAATAAATTTTTTTAAAAACTGAAAAAACACTATATTCACAGAGTGTTAGGTAAATGCACAGTTTTGACATTGACTGTAAGTGAAAACAAGGGCAAAGCAGTCAATGAAACCAGTAATTGCCAGTAAAACAAAAGAACATTCTGTATTCACAGAGTGTTAGGTAAAACCAGGGTACTGCCATTGAGTGTAAGTGCAAACCAGTGCATAACAGTCAAGGAAAGATTATTTGGCTTAGTTTTCAAAAGTGAATAACATATGGTAGTCACAGAGCATTAGGTAAAACCATGAATTTGACATTGTAAGTGAATACATGTGCATAGCATTCAATAAAACTAGTATCTGGAAGAGTTTTAAAAACTGAAGGACATAGCACATTCACAGTCTGTTCAGTAAAACTTGGGTTTTGACATTGACTGTAAGTGAAAACAAGTGCATAGCAGTCAATGAAACCAGTATCTAAATTAGGTTTCAAAACCATAGAATATCCTACATTCACAGAGTGTTAGGTTAAACCTAGGTTTGACATTGTAATTCAAAACATGTGTATAACAGTCAATGATACCAGGGTCTGTCTTAGGTTTCAAAACCAAGGAACATACCACACTCACAGAGTGCTGGGTAGAACCACAGTTTTCACATTGATTGTAAGTGAAAACAAGTGCATAGCAGTCAATGAAACCTGTATCTAGCCTACTTTTCAAAACCAAAGAATGTACTGCATTCACAGGCCATTAGATGAAACCAGTGCTTTGATATTGACTGTAAGGGAAAACAAGTGCATAGCAGCCAATGAAACCACTATCTGGCATAGTTTTTAAAACTCAAGAACATACTGCATTCACAGTGCATTAGGTATAACCAGGGTTTTGACAATGACTGTAAGGGAAAATAAGTGCATAGCAGTCAATGAAACCACTATCTGGCATAGCTTTTAAAACTCAAGAACATACTGCATTCACAGTGCATTAGGTATAACCAGGGTTTTGACAATGACTCTAAGTGGAAATGTGCATAGCAGTCAATTAAGCAGTATCTGGCTTAATTTTCAAATCCGATGCACATAATACTTTCACAGAGCATTAATGAAAACCAGTATTTTGACATTGAATAAAAGTGTAAATCAGTGCATAGCATTCAAGGAAACCAGGTATTTGTTTACTTTTCAAATGAAGAACAAAATACATTAACAGAGTATTGTATAAAACCAGTGCCAGTGTTTTGGCATTGATTGGAAAAGAAAACAAGTGCATAGCACACAATGAAACCAGTAACTGGCTTAGTTTTCAAAACCACAGAACGTACATCATTCACAGAGCATTATGAAATATCTGGGTGTTTATATTGCCTGAAGGGAAAATGAGTGCATACCTGTCAATGAAACCAATATCTGGCTTAGGTTTAAAACCGAAGAGCATACTGCATTCACAGAGAGTTAGGTAAAAATAGGTAAAAATAGTGTTTTGACATTCACTTTAAGTGAAAGCAAGTGCAAACATTCAATGAAACCAGTATCTGGCTTAGTTTTCAAGACTGAAGAACATTCTGCATTCATGGAGCTTAAGGGAAAACCAGTGTTTTCATATTGATTGTAATTAAAAGAAGTGCATAGCATTCAATGAAATGAGTATCTGGCTTAGCTTTAAAAACTGAAGAACATACTGTATTCACAGAGCATTTGATAAAACCAGTGTTTTGACTTGGCTTATAAATGCAAACAACTGCTTAGCAGTGATTTAACCAGTATCTTTCTTCATTCTCAAACTGAATAACATAATATATTAATAGAGCATTAGGTTAAACCAGTGTTTTGACATTGAAAGTAAGTGAATACTAGTGCATAGCTGTCAATGAAACCAAGATCTGTCTAAGTTTTCAAATCTGAAAAATATATGGCATTCACTGAGAGGTAGGAAAGCCATTGTGTTGAAATTGAATGTAAGTTGAATGTAAGTTGAAACAAATACATTGCAGTCAATGTAACTAGTATCTGATTAATTTTCAAAACAAATGAACATACAGCATTCACAGAGCATTAGGTAAAACTGGGTTTTGACATTGACTGTAATTGAAAACAATTGCATAGCAGTCAATGAAACCAGTTTCTGCTTTAATTTTTAAATGGAAATACATACTGCATTCACACAGTCTTAGGGAAAACCAGTGGGTTGACATTGTTTGTAAGTGATAAAAGTGCATAGCAGTCAATGACACAAATATCTTGGTTAGCTTTCAATGATGATGAACATACTGCATTCACAGAGTGTTAGGTAAATCCAGTGTTTTGACATTTACTGTAAGTGAAAACAATTTGAGAGCAATGAAACCAGTAACTGGTTTTGTTTTCAAAACTGAAGAACATACTTGATTCAAGCATGTTAGCTATAACCAAGGTGTTGGAATTGCATGTAAGAGAAAATAACAGCATAGCAAAAAAGAAACCAGTATCTCTCTCAGTCTTCAAAAAAAGTAATATAAAGCATTCACAGAGCATTAGGTAAATGAGTTTTTTTACATTGATTGTAAGTGAAAACCATTGCATAGTAGTCAAAGATACCAGTCTGTAGCTTAGTATTCAAAACAAATGAGCATACTACTTTCACAGAGCATTCTGCAAAACCTGGTTTTTGACATTGATTGTATGTTAAAACAAGTAAATATCATTTAGTGAATCCAGTATCTGACGTAGTATTCAAAACAAAACATTGGAAATCCAGAGAATGATATGTAAAATCAAGGTTTTGACATACACTGTAAGTGAAAACAAGTGCATAGCAGTCAATGAAACCAGTAATTGGCTTAGTTTTCAAACTGCAGAATGTAATGCTTCACAGAGCATTATTTAAAACCAGTATTTGACATTGATTGTAAGTGAAAACAGGTGCATGGCAGTAAATGAAACCATTATCTGGCTTAGTTTTAAAAACAGAAGAACATACTTGCATTCACAGAATGTTAGGTAAAACCAGTGTTTTAATATTGAGTTAAGTGAAAACAAGTTTGTAGCAGTCAATACATCCAGTTTCTGGCTTAGTTTTCATAACCAAAGTACCTACTGCATTCACAGAGTGATAGGCTAAACCAGTGTTTTGACATTGACTGTAAATGAAAATAAGTACATAGTAGTCAATAAAAAATGTATCTAGCTTATTTTAAAACCAAAAAACATACTATATTCACAGACAGTAGATAAAACAAGTGATTTGTCATTGACTAAGTGAAATCACATGCATAGCACTGAATGAAACCAGTATCTGTCTTAGATTAAAAACCATAGAACATACTACATTCATAGAGGTATAGGTAACACCAGTATTTTGAAACTGATAATAAGTGATAAAAAGTTCAAATCATGCAATGAAACTGGTATCTGACATAGGTTTCAAAACTGAAGTACATATTGCATTCACAGAGTGTAAGGGAAAACCAGTGTTTTGAGCTTGATTGTAAGTGAAAAAATTGCAAAGCTGTCAATGACTAGGAAATGACTGAGTCCTCAAAACCAAAGAAAATACTGTGTTCATGGAATGTTATGTTAATCCACTGTTTTTTCATTGATCGTAAGTCTAAACAAGGGCATAGCTGTAATGATACCAGTATCTGGCTTAGTTTTCAAAAATGAATAACATATTGAATTCTCAGTGTTTTAAGTAAAACCTGGGTTTTGAAATTGTCTGTATGTGAAAACATGTGCATCGCCATCAGTGAATCCAGTATCTTGCTTAGTTTTCAAAACTGAAGAACATAATGCATTCACAGATCTTGAGGTAAAACAAGTTTTTTGTCATTGATTGTAAGTGAAAACAAGTTCATAGCACCCAATGTGACCAGTATCTTCCCTAATTTTCAAATAAAATGTCAAAGTATACTCACAAAGTTTTAGGTAAAACCAGTGTTTTGACACTGATTGTAAGTGAAAAGAGTGTTAGTGAACACTAGTGGTTTGACATTGATTGTAATAGAAAATAAATGCATAGCAGTTAATGAAACCAGTATCTGGCTTAATTTTCAGAACAGAAGAATGCACTGCTTTGACAGCATTAGGTAAATCCAGGATTTTGACATTGACTATAAGTGAAAATAGTGTGCAGCAGTCAATGAAATCAGTATCTTTCTTAGTTTTCAAACCAGAACATACTGCATTGACAGCTTTTTAGGTAAAACATGGGTTTTGAAAATGACTGTAAGTTAAAACAAGTGCATAACAGTGTATGAAACCAATATCTGGCTTAGTATTCAAAAATGAAGAATATAAGCCCTTCAGAATTTTAGCTAAGATAAGACTTTTGCATTTGACTGTAAGTGTAAACAAAGGCATAGCAGTCAGTGAAACAAATATCTCTCTTATATTTAAGTGAAAAAAGTGCATAGCAGGCAATGATACCAGTATTCGGCTTAGTTTACAAAACTGAAGAATATACAGAACTTACAGACATTAGGTAAAACCTGGGTTTTGAAACTGACCCTAAGTGAAATCAAGAGAATAGGAGATGATGAATCCAGTGTCTGAATTTGTTCTCAAAACTAAAGAACATAAAGCAATCACAGAGTGTTAGATAAAACAAATGTTTTAACATTGGGTGAAAGTAAAACAAGTGCATACCAGTCATTGAAATCAGTATCTTGGTTTGCTAACAAAACTGAAGAACATACTGCATTCATGGAGCATTTGATAAATCCAGTGGTTTGACATTGACCATAAGAGAAAAGAAGTGGATATCAGTGAATGAAAACATACATGACTTAGTTTCCAAACCAAAAAAAATGTATACATTCTGAGAGTGTTAGGTACATCCAGTGTTTTTACATTGATTGTAAGTGAAAACAATGACATAGCAGTAATGATACCAGTGTCTGCCTTAGTTTTTAAAACTGAAAAACATACTGAATTCACAGTGTGATAGGTAAAACCTGGGTTTTGAAATTGACTGTACATGAAAACATGTGTATAGCAGTCAGTGAATACAGTATCTAGATTAGTATTCAAAAGAGAAGAACATAATGCATTCACACAGCATTAGGTAATACCAGGGTTTTGACATTGACTGTGAGTGAAAACAAGTGCATTGCAGTCAATGAAATCAGTATCTGGCTTAGTTTTCAAAATCAATGCACATACCACATTCACAAAGCATTAAGTAAAACCTGGTTTTTTACATTGACTGTAAGTGTAAAGAACTGCATAGCAGTTGATGAAACCAGTATATGACTAAGTATTCAAAATCAAAGATAACATACTGCATTCACAAAGTGTTGGGTCAAAACAGTGTTCTGATATTGATAGTATATTAAAACAAGTGCCCAGGGGTAAATGAATGCAGTATCTGGCTTAGTTTACAATGACAAAGATCATACTGCCTTCACACAGCATTAGGTAAAACCAGAGTTTTGAAATTGACTCTAAGTGAAAACAAGTGCATAGCACTCAATGAAATGAATATCTGGTTTAGATTTCAAAACCAAAGAACATAGTGCATTTACAGAGAATTCGGTAAAATCATAGTTTTAACATTGAAAATAAGTGAAAACATGTGGAGAACAGTCAATGAAACAAGTATCTGGCTTGCTTTTCAAAACTGGAGTACACAGTGCAAAAGAGAGCATTAGGTAAAACCAGTGTTGTAAAATTGATTATAAGTGAAAACAAGTGCTTAGCAGTCAATGAAACCAGTATCTGCCTTAGTTTCCAAAAACAATGAACATACTGCATTCATGGGTGATCAGTAAATCCAGGGTTTTGATAATGATTTTATGTGAAAATAAGTGCATAGCAGTAAATGAAAAGAATATCTGACTTACTTTTCAAAACTGAAGAATATAGTGCACTCATGGAGTGTTAGGTAAAACCTGGGTTTTGAAACAGACTGTATCTGAAAACAAGTGTATAGCAGTCTGTGAAATCAGTGTTTGGCCTAGTCTGCATTTACAGATTGTTAGGTAAAACCTGTTTTTGACACTGACTGAAAGTGAAAGCAAGTATTTCCAGCCACTGAAAACAGTATCTGTCTTAGTTTTTTAATCTGAAGTACATACTGAATTGTAAATTGTAATTGTAAAAGCACTGGTTTAACATTGACTGTAAGTTAAACAAAGTGCATAGCAGACAATAAATCCAGTATCTGGATTAGATGTCAAACATGAAGAACATACCACATTCACTGAGTGTTAGGTAAAACCATGTTTTGACATATACATTAAGTGAAAGCAAGTGCATAGCAGTCAATGAAACAATTATCCAGCTTAGTTTTCAAAATAGAAGAACATACAGCTTTCACAGTGTTAGGTTAAACCACATTTGTGACATTAACTGTAAGTGAAAACAAGCACATAGCAGTTTAGAAACAAGTATATAATTTAGTTTTCAACCAGAATAACATACTGTCTTCACACAACATTAGGCAAAACCTGGGCTTTGAAATTGACTGTAAGGGAAAACAAGTGCATAGCAGTCAATGAATCCATATCAGTTAGTTTACAACACTGGAAAACTTAATGCATTCACAGTGCATTTCTAAAACCAGGGTTCTGACATTGAACATAAGTGAAAACAAGTCCATAACAGTCAATGAAAACCATAGCTGGCTTGGTTTTCAAAACTGAAGAACATACTGCATCCACTGAGCTGTAGGTAAAAACAGTGTTTTGACATTGACTGTAAGTGAAAAGAAGTGCATAGCAGTTGATGAAACAAATCATTCTCTTACACTTCAAAACAGAAGAACATACTGCATTCACAGAATTTTAGGTAAAGCCAGTGTTTTGATATTGATTGTAAGTGAAAAAAATGGATATCAGTCAATGAAACCATGATCTGGCTAGGTTTCCAAAATAAAGAACTTAATTCATTCACAGACTGTTATGTAATACCCAGGTATACTTTGAATGTAGGTGAAAACTAGTGCTGAGCAGTCAATGAAAACAGTGTCTGCCTTAGCATTCAAATCTGAAGAAAATGCTGCACACACAGAGTGTTAGGTAAAACTAGTGTTTTGTCCTTGATTTTAAGTGAAATCAAGGGCATAGTAGTTAATAAAATAAATAATCCTCTTAATTTTCAAAACAGAAGAACATACTGCATTCACAGAATTTTAGGTAAAACCAATGTTTTGATATTGATTGTAAGTGAAAACAAATGGATAGAAGTCAATGAAACCAATATCTCACTAGGTTTCCAAAATGAAGACAGTACTGCATTCACAGGTTGTTATGTAAAACCAGGTTATGCAATGACTGTATTTGAAAACAAGTGTTAAGCAGTCAATGAAAACAGTGTCTGACTTAGTGTTCAAACCTGAAGAAAATGCTGTGTACTTAGAGTGTTAGGTAAAAGCAGTGTTTTGTCATGGAATTTGAGTGTAAACAAGTTCATAGCAGTGAATGAAGATATTATCTTGCTTAATTGTCAAACTGAAGAATATAATGCATTTGTAGAGCATTAGGTAAAACCTGGGTTTTGACATTGGCTGTAAGTGAAAACCAGGGCATAGCAGTCAATGAAACCAGTATCTGGCTTAGTTTTCAAAACTGAAAGACATCATTCATTCACAGAGAATTAGATAATATCAGCATTCTGACATTGATTGCAAGTGAAAACTAGTACACAGCAGTTTAAGAAACCATTATCTGGCTTAGTTTTCAAAACCAAAGGACATACTGCTTTCACAGAGTATTATGTAAAACCTGTTTGGTTATATTGATTGTATGTGAAAAAGTGCATACTAATCATGAAACCAGTATTTTCATTTGTTATCAATATGGAAGAACATACAGTATTCACAGAGAATTTGATAAAACCCATTTTTATATTGATCATAAGTGAAAACAAGTCCATAGCAGCCAATGTAACCAGTATCTTCCTTAGTTTTCAAACAAAAAACCTACTACATTCACAGAGTGTTTGGTAAAACCAGGATTTTGACATTGACTTTAAGTGAAAACTAAAGCTTAGCAGTGAATGCAACCAGTATCTGACTTAGTTTTCAAAACTGAAAGCAATACTGCATTCACAGATTGTAAGGTAAAATCTGGTTATTGAAATTTACAGTATGAGAAGCAAGTGCATAGCAGTCAGTGAATCCAGTATCTAGCTTAGTTTTCAAAACTGAAGAACATAACACATTCAGTGTGTTAGGTAAAACCAGAGATTTGACATTGATTGTAAATGAAAACAAGTGCATACCATTCATGAAACTAGTATCTTGGATTGTTAACAGAACTGAAGAGCATATTGCTTTCACAGAGTGTTTGATAAAACCAATGATTTTACATTGATCCTAAGTGAAAACAAGTGCATAGCAGTTAATGAAACAAGTATTTTCTTTAGTTTTCAAGTAAAAGAGCACACTACATTCACAGAGTGTTTGGTAAAACCAGAGTTTGGATATTGATTGTAGGTGGAATCTAATGGATAGCAGTCAACAAAAAGGTATCTTGCTTAGTGTTCAAAGACAAAGAACATACTGCATACCCAGAGTGTTAGGTAAAACCAGTGTTTTGACATTGATTTTAAGTGGAAACAATTGCATCACAGTTAAATGAAAACAGTATTAGTCTTAATTTTCCAACCCGAAGGACATACTGCACTAACAGACTCTTAGTAAAACCTGTGTTTTGACATTGACTCTAAGTGAAAACAAGTGCATAGAACACAATGACCAATGTCTGGTTTACTTTTCAAAACAGAAGAACATAGTGAATTCACAGACCATTAGGTAAAACCTGGGTTTTGACATTGACTGTAAGTGGAAACAAGTACAGTTCAGCCAATGAAACCAGTTTCTGGCTTAGTTTTCAAAACTGAAGAACAAATAGCATTCAAAAAGCATTAAGTAAAACCTGGGGTTTGAAATTGACTGTAAGTGAAAACCAGTGCATAGCAGTCAATGAAACCAGTATCTGGCTAATGTTTGAAAACCGAAGATCTAAATGCATTCACAAAGTGTTAGGTACAATAAGAGTTTGGACATTGACAGTAATTTAAACAAGTGCATTGCCCTCAATGTAACCAATATCTGGCTTAGTTTTCAAAACCAAAGAACATACTGCATTCACAGAGCACTATGTTAAACCAGTATTTTCACATTTACTGTAAGTGAAAACAAGTGCACAGCAGTTAATGAAACCAGTATTTGGCTTAGTTTTCAAAGCTAAGGAACAGAATGCATTCACAGAACACTAGGTAAAACCAGTGTTCTGACAGTGATTGGAGGCAAAAAACAAGTGCATAGCAGTCAATGGAACCAGGATCTGTCTTAGTTTTCAAATACAAAGAACATACTGCACTCAGAGAGTGTTAAGTAAAACTAGTGTTTTGACATTGACTGTAATTGAAATCAAGTTCACAGCAAATAATAATACCAGTATCTGGCTTAGTGTTCAAAACTGAAGAATATACAGCATTCACAGAGGATTAGGTAAATCAAGGTTTTGACAGTGATTGTAAGAGAAAATGGTTGTATAGCAGTTAATGAATCCAGTGTCTATCTTACACTTCAAAAACTTAGAATATACTTCTTTCACAAATTGTTATCTAAAACCAATGTTTTTACATTGATATTAAGTGAAAACAAGTGCATAGCATTCAATGAAACCAGAACATTAGGAATAATCTGGGTATTGGCATTGACTGTAAATGAAAACAAGTGAACAGCAGTCAATGAAACCATTATTGGCTTCATTTTCAAAATTGAAGAACATACTGTATTCACAGAGCATTAGGGAAAGCCTGGGTTATGAAAATGAATTTAATTTAAAATAAGTACATAACTGTGAATGAAACCAGTATCTGCTGGTTTTCAAAACTGAAGAACATAATGCATTCACAGGGCAATAGGTTAAAAAAGGGTTTTGACATTGTAAGTGAAACATGTGCAGGCATTCAAAGAAATCAGCACCTTGTTTAATTTTCAGAACAAAAGAACACCTGCACTCACAGAGTGTTATTTAAAACCTTTATTTTGACATTGATTGTAAGTGAGAACCAGTGCAGAGATATCAACATAACTAGTATCTTGATCAGTTTTATTTTTTATTTTTATTTTTTAAAGATTTATTTATTATTTATTACATATCCCCCCCTTTCTGCTTGCTCTTGCTGTGTGTCCATTCTTCTGTGTTTTTCTATGTCTGCTTCTTGTCTCCCCCCGTCCCCGCGGTGACGCACCGAGTTGGCCCTCCATGGCGGTGGCTCGTTCC
>PVKH010005390.1:0-2500 GCA_004027955.1 Chaetophractus vellerosus
CTTCTCACTATTTCCCTTCAACAAAACCTGGTATATCTAGAATGGTGATTTCTAGAAGTCACCATGTTTCTAGTGTAGCATATTGTGAGTCTGAAAATTTCTAATGATACTATAGTAACTTTGTAGTAAATCATTCATCATGACTTATATATCTAAATGCTTCTCTTCATGAAATCTCAAGATGCAGTTTTTATTTGACTAACAAAATAAAATTTTGTATCTCACCATCCAGGATGTGCTTATAAATTTCCTGTCACTCTGTATGATATTATTATATACCTCTGATTGTTTAAAACTTAAGTTTTCATTGTAACTTTGATTTTTAACTCATGGTGTGTGTGTGTGTGTGTATATATATACACATATGTGCATATATATACACACACACACATATATATGTTCCAAAATTTTCAAGGTTATCAAAATATTATATGTAAAAAACAGTATATAAGCCTTGAAGCTAAAATAAAATATATACTTTGTTTTATGAAAATTTTACTTTTCTGAGGAAAAAAGCCATAAAAGATTATATAATATTTAAATAAAATAACAACTTACTACCTTTTTATTATTCTTATTCCCTCCCAAAAGATAATTTAAATAAACAATATACATCCATTAATAAGCAAGTACTACCCACTGATGGTAAATATTTGTGGCTAAAGAAATAATGTCATAAGACTAATATTTGCTTAGGCTGTATTTCTTCTCTCCAGCCTTTAGTAGTATTGAATCATTACTGAAAGTAAAGTACAGTTTTGTTTTATCATCTTGAAAAAAAGGTTTTTGATATGAGAGTTGTTGAATAAAATTTTATTATGCTCAGTTGTTTGAGACATATCTATGGTTGTTTCAGTCCAAGGAAACTCTTACTGAGTAATCTTTATAGATATCATATGCATGAAGAGCTGTTTATATTAGATACTGGGATGAATACACATATGTTAAGGAATTCTCTTCCTTTGAAATTATCTTTTCTACTCTCTGCCCCTAAACACTTTACAAGAATCTTCTCATTTACTGTTATTTGGAACACATACACAAAAGAAAATTTGTATCTGAACATCTTTGTGAGAGCTTTGGGAAGTTAAAGATAAAAGCTCAAATTTGAAAATACTTCTTTTTGTTGGTGTCTGTGTACATATATTTCCAAACTCTTTTATCTGAGGTGTTCTCAAAAGGAATCAAATATAATCATCGACATGTTAATGCTGAAAGAGACTACAGTGGATTACAAAGCTTTTCTATTTCTTTTGACCTATAGGAATGATAATAGCTCTTAAGTACTATTTCTATCCTGCTATATAGAAACCTAGCTTCACAGTCTTCATACTCCTAACCTAGCTAGCACCTTTTTTTATGCAGCAAGCATGTACCTGCTTACCTTTGTCCTTTCTTTTTTCTACAAGAAAAACCTGGCCATGGACTTTTATTTGTACATCTCCAAAATCAACATTTATAGAACTGTTCTGGGTTAAATCTAAAAAATGTTAAGGAAGTCCTTAATTTCATCTCCAAAACTGGAAGCTTTTCTTAGTGGTATTCCACTATCTCTTAGCCTTTAGAATGTATTCTTTTTTATTGTTGTTGTTGTTGTTGTTGGGTCTTTTGTGAATAGGTGTAGGTGAGTCATAGGCTGGAGTTAGAAATCTTGCATCATTTTATGCCTACATTAATGCAAATAATCACCAGATAGTCTGTAAACCAAGGTGAAGCTGTAAGTATCCATTAAGGCAGAAATTTTCAAGTTTCATCTCGACATAAACAACCACAACACTACCTATGTATAATGTCTTGGCCTGTTGAAGAGTTGCAAGAAATTACTTGATATTTAATGCCAATTCCAGTAACATGTCGTGATTGTGCAAGTGTTCTACCATGGAAAAAACAAGGCCTATCCCCACATGATTAGACACACGGCTTTGACTTTTCACTATCACCTATCTAAGCAGGTACCTATTATTATTCATATGGGATAAAATTTCAATTTTTTGTAGAAATTTTTCTGAGAAGTAACTCCTAATTTTGAGGCAACAAAATATTTATTAGTATGATTAACATGTGAAATAAATCCATTCTGACCAAAACTCTTTTTATATCCTTCTTAACTTTACCTAAATACTATGACAAGTAAGAAGATTTTGGTGGTGGTAGTGTAGTTGTTGCTGTTCTTTACCAAAGATTTTAATAGCCCTGTCAAAGTTAAATTTATTTTTTAAAAAGCTCATATTAGGCATTTTAGAACGTTTTAAAAATTTAAATAGTTAAAATTTCAGCTCTGTTTTAACCAAAAGTTATTGTAAAGGCCCTAAATACCTATCTCCTCTTAACTCACATTTTGGACATTGTATTTATTTCTACTAAGACTGCATTTTCATCTTCCTCATTTTAAAGATTTAACAATATAAACACACATTGGAATCTTTTTATAAAAGCCTAATTATGTTCCTTGCTTTTTAAAATGCAACGTTAGTAGTATTTGCATTATTGGTTTATGTGG
>PVKH010005390.1:5000-22153 GCA_004027955.1 Chaetophractus vellerosus
AAGAGAAATGGATATGCACATTATCCTAGATTGATATTTTTTATATTTTAAAATTTCCAAAGTGATTACTTTGATAGTGTTTATTGCATAACCTATACTTTAAAACATATTATTAGTGACTAGTTTTATAAAAATTTTTCCAAAAATATGACTCTAAAGTTACTATGTGGTTCAGAGAGAAATACTTTTTATTTTTATTTTTCCAATTATTTCTATACAACATCACAAGAGCTTTAGCGAATTCACATTCATCTCTGATCTTTAGTCACTTACTAAGAATAAGTATCACCTAGTTACACCTTATCAGTTCATAAACAAAATGCTGATTTATCAATATAAGTTAGTTTTTGTTATATTCAACATTTTAGAATTTGAAGTGTTATTTTCCTGGTACTAACCATCTACAAGCAATCAGGTGCCAGCCCATTTATAATAGGTTTTTCCCCTCCTAGCTGGATGTTCCTTTTGGTTACAAAAAGTTAATTTCAGATCCTGATATACTTGCATTAATTTTTGAGACATTGGCTGGGTGTAGTATAGCAAAGAATAACATGAACATCACACCACTGTGCTGTAGCTAATCGTTTATTACCTCAAGCCAGAGAAGCAGAGTTAGTGTGAAGGTGGCAGTGCGTCTATGGAAAAGATGGAAACTGACAGAAAGGGTCTTAGAGACTGTTTCCTAAGAGTCTTGAAAGAGGACCATAGCAAGGAGAAGGAAAAACAAGAGCAAAACTATCTGAAGGGATATGTTTTAATACTTATGATTCTGGACATCTTTGGAATTTTTATGATTAAAATAAATTATTTTGAATAACAGACCCCATCCCCTATCCAAGTATCTTTTCTTCAGAATGGGAAAGCTCCTTGCAATGTTATCTTTTCAGAACCATAAGTGTTCTCTAAAAAACATATGACTGAGATGTTTATCAGCTGGGATGTTTTCTGTAATCCACCAATAAATTTGAATAATTTGATATAATTTTTGACAAAGATGAATGTTTCCACATTCATTTCCATAGTAAGTCTGTGTCTCCATGAAGAAATCAGTTTGACTGACTTGATTTGCCAAATTGATCAGACAAAAGAACAAAACAACAACCATTCAGTCCACAGAATTAAAACAGTTTACCACCTTGCTGGCCTGTCAACGCAAAATTTGTGTAAGAGTAAATTGCTTTGGAGCTCGAACCTGGAGTATTACAAGGAAGCAGAGAACTAGGACACATCATCAAGGAACTAATGGCATGTGTGCTTTTAGGTAGTACACTGTGGTAGAAGGTGAAGGAGAGGCATTCATTATCATGAAACCTGGAGTCAGGTTACTGGGGTTATCCCATGTCTGTTGAAACTAGAGGTGACACCTAAGTCACGTCACCTCAATTTTCTCATCTGTACGGTGAATAGGACTGGATAATTTCTAATATACCCGACAACTTTTCATTCTTTTTTTCTATGTGCTGTTAGAGGTGAAACCATGTCAATATTAGTTAATATCTTAACTGGTTTTAGTAAACTGTGATGTTACTTGTAAATTCATTCTTTTCTATAAAAGATAATAGGAAATATCATTGCATTATCTAATATGACTATTAGAATGTAAGGTTTTACACATTAATGTCTAACCCACCTACTCCCACCTCCCAGACTGAATAAAAAGTGGCGTCAACATCAAATTACCCTGTAGAAACATTTAATTTCATTACTGGAAAAGTTAGCGATGAGTTTATTACCCTTCCGTTTGAGGAGGAAGGGTGTACTAAATAGATTATAGTATGTGCTGCTGATTGTGTGGGAAGAGACAGACTTAGGGAAGCCTTGCTTTTCCTAACAACTTAGTAAAAGAAAGTAATATGGAAGATTCCATCATGACACCCACAGTGAGGAATGGCAGGTTGGGTTTTTGTGAAAGAAGGTTAGCAATCAGAATTATGGACACTCATCTTCTTTTGTGCTTTGCCTGTGATAGTATCTCCTACTTTCCCCTCTTATTAGACCTCTGATTACAACAAACCTTCCCCTCAAGATTTTTATTCGTTTTTCTTTTTCCATCTAGATTTCTTCTTTTAACTTCTCTTCAGTGTCATTCACTGTTCTCCCTTCAGACACATTGTGGTTTTGTCCATATTTGGCCTCCGTTCTTTTAGACCTATATTCTAGAAGAGCAATAGCGAAGCTATCTAGCAATTTACCACTTCCCTTTCACTTTAGCTCTTCAGTAGAGTTTACCTGAAAGCACTTCTCTGGTTCTCACATTTCTGTCCCATATCTCTCTATTTCACTTGTAATCTCATTAGATAAAACCTTTGAGTATTTCTGTTTTGTGTATTGCCTTTTATGTTATTAATATTCAGTGAAATAGTGTAAGAATTTCAATCTCCAATGCTGTCAATCTGTCACCTTTCATGAGCACCTTTAAAATTCTGAAAATGTAAATGAAGTAATTAACCTGATATGAAACAGTGACATATAATTGACTTTCTAAATTAGTGAACTATTGACTCATTTTTATATCTTTGCCACTTTATATGATTTCATATTGGCTAAATTGGCTATTTAACAAAAGGTGTAATGTAACATAAATTCTGCTTCCAACCATAATAAATACTGATGCCTATTACGTATCCTCTACTGTGCTGCCTAAGTATATTTAAAGTTCTTGCTGTTTGAATTATTTCATATACATGAAACTAAGACAATATAATGATAGTGGAATAGAGACACTAAATCATTAACTCAACTAGTGGAATATATCCCCCAAAGATGTGCTAAGGAAAAGACACACAAAGGTAAGTGGAATTTGTAAAAATAGCCTAGGGAATAATTCTCCCTCATAAACCCTTTCTCCGTGTAAATTGTTCAATGCCATCTTGTATCAGAGCTATCACCAGATGTTTAAATGATAGGTTTTGGGTTCTCTTCTTCTTGTTAGTGATCTGAAGTGCTACTCCAGTGTTTTCCATTAGGGTGGATATTGATAGAGGACACTTAGTGCACAGTGACTGTTGTTTATGGTTCGCTAGTACATGAACTCAGAAGTGCTCATTTACTACCTGTACTGTGCATGCATGTTCTCTATCTGTGTAACAAAGATACAGCCAGATACACAGAGGCAAATAGCTACTTCCAGCCCAACTCCATCTTTTCTCTCACCCATTTTTTATCTGGTTTTGTGCAGTAAATATAATCCCAAAAAGTCCTACCAGAGATGAACATAGTTCAAACTATTTATTCCCACAGATTTTCATTATCATTTCAGAGATAGGAGATGTGTTTTCATAAGAAAAATGTCTTTAACATGTAATCCAAATCATATTTAAGAATCCTAACTTAAAAAATTGTCCTATATTTGTTGACCAGTGGAATGTGTATTTAAACAACCCTTAGAAGTAGTTAGTCGAATAGAAATTTCCTCCAGCAATAGTACTCACTTGAATGCTTAAGCAGGTACATAAGCTTTAGGTATTAATGTAAGTACCTAGGTAGAAGAGCCATCTGCAGACCCTTGTTCAAATATTTTCAAGCAATGTGGGAAGCCCGTGACTTACACTTATTATAATGATGTCATTTTCCCATTTAAAAATGAGTGTCTACCTCTTCCCAATGCTTGGAAACTAACCCACAATTGATTGATGTATCCTATTTTTTAAATATTTAGGTGGTTTTGATTGAGCTTGCCATGCCTCCCTATGTCGATGGTCAATGCCTACACTAGAATCTAAAAGTAAGCCCCCAATATATGCAAATTGAGCCAGTGCCACACCATTTCAATTGCATAAACATGAGCCTACACAGAAGAAATATGATCAGTTTTTTTGGATAATTCAGATTACCCTTAATTTTTAGAGACAAAAACACAGAAACATTTAAAGAGTATAAAGCAACTAACATCTGGTAAAGAATCAAAATCTCAAATGTCTGTAGTCCCCAAATTATTGCTACGGTTTTTATTTTCTTCGTATAGTAGGGAATAAAGGCTGAGATCTAAAAAGCTGACCTCGCTACTTTCATAGTAAAACCTCTCTGTCCACCTTTCCATCTCCCCCTCACACCACCACCAGGTTTGAGTTTATTATGGCACCAAGACACCAAGTAGTGAAGTTGAATACTTTATTTGAAATTTTAGATTATTTTGTATTTAGATGGATTTAGGTTTGAATTCACAGGTATAGCTGCTTTTTCTGACATATGCATTTCATTTGAAATTCAGGGTATCGAATCCTTCCCCAGTGGATTTATAGGATAAATTTTGAAATTTGTAATTTTGATTTATTACTACTTTTCAACAGGAAATACTTCTCATTCTTTTAACTTTGGGTTTCCCCGTTATCTTCAGTTGAGGAATAAAGCAAAATTTGATGGGATACATAATATGGTGTCAGATTGTGAGAGATATAAAAGCTAAGAAAACTTTACTTGATGTTTTTAGATATTATTGAGCTAAATCATAATGTGTCCTTGAGTACATGCATAAGACAGTGGTAAGGTGTTAGGTAGATTGGAAGGACAATTTCGATTTTAATGGGCAATAGGCTAATGCTGTAATGTCAGTTATGACTTGTGATAGACACTGTGATACACTACCCAGTTCTTCCTTCATAAAGGACTGCTTGCCCCAGCTTTTGGGAGTGCTCTTGGAAGACAGCCTTCAGCTGCCATCCACTTCAGGATTGCCTCAGCTGCAGTGGGGCAATCTACCAACAAGCAGGGTGGGAGATTAAAGGCTTAGGCATCTGGGACCAACTTGGGACAACTCTGAAGGTCCTGAGCACCCCTTGGCGTTCTGCAATGCTGTTATTGGGCCTGCATCTCACCTTGCCTCCTCTCTCTGCCCATTTGTGCTTCATTCCCCTCCCTTCTTCATTTGTTGATCCCAAGGACACTTCTTTATAAACATTCTGCATGCTGAATTCCATCTCAGAGTCTGTTTCCTGGAGAACTCAATCTGTAATAGGGCCTATTTTAAATACCACAAACCAGACATCACTCTTAACGCCCTAACCATCACTTCCTCTGACCTATTCCAGTTCTGTGAATAGCATCTCCATCCATTCCACAAATAAGTTTTGAGCACTTGTTAAGTGCCATTCACTGGGTAGGAAATGGGGACTTGGTACTGACCTGGCAAATATGGGGCTGCCCTCAAGGAGGCTTCATTTCAATGGAAAAAACAGATAGTGAACAAAATCATTACAAACATAATAAGTATCTCAGAAGGGAAAATTGAAAGAGTTGTCTATAAATTGGATGCCTAATCCCTTAATTACCAATCTACTTAAAAATAGGTTATTTTTACCTACTCAACCAGGACAACTAACACGGAAATGGTGATGGACAATGACCATCCCAAGGAACAGGGAGAGTCTATAACTGATGGCCCATGGGATCAAAGCCCCTCTTTTAGAGGCAGAGTGGGCAAGACCACCTCAGAATCCTCAGGACTGGGGAATGAACGATGGACTAGACTAGACTTACTATTATTCTACTATAGACTTTTTGTATTCTAGCAATAGAAGAACTTTTATCATTGATGTGGAGGCAGTGGCCACTGGAGGTTCTGAGGGGAGGGAAAGAGGAAAAATAGGTGTAATATGGGGGCATTTTTGGGACATTTGAATTGTCTTAAGTGACGTTGCAATGACAGATACAGACCATTATATATCGTATCATAACTTACAAAATTTTAAGAGAGTTTAAACTATAATGTAAACTATAATCCACACTTTGTGGCAGTGCTCCAAGATGTGCTCATCAATTGTAACAAATGGACCATACTAATGAAGGACATTGTTACTGTGGGAAAGAGGGGAGGGGTAGAGAGTGGGGCATATGGGAATACCATACATTTTTTATGTATCATTTTTGTAATCTAAGTATCTTTAAAAATTAAAAATTAAGAAGTAGATTGTTCTGTCTAATGAGATCATCTATACAGAAATAATCTGAATATTAAGACTCTCTACAGAATATATCGGAATCTGCCTTTCTTCCAATATGCAAGTTCTTCCTGAGATTCAGGAGTTATGTCTTGCTCAACTTTATAGTGATAATCTTATTACTAGAATAGTTGATAAATTAGAACACTGCTTTCCCTGATCATGCCAAGTAACAGTCTTTCAAATATATTGAAAACAGTACAGGTGATTGGAACTTGAATTTTTATAAAAATATTAATTATCTTAGAGTAACTTTGTTAATCTTAGTAAAATTTAAATCACACCAAACATATGTGTGGAAATTCAAAGTAAAGATTTTTAAATAATATATTCTCCTATCCTGTGATTATCTGCTATATATCATTGGAAATCTTATCCCTTTACTTTTCTTTTTCCCAGACCAAAAGAAAATGGTATGCTTTAACACTTAAATGTATTAACTCTCTTCCAGCTAATGAAATCTTTTGTCACAAGTTTTTAAACCACTCAATGATTCTTTAATTACAATTATATAACTTAAGTACTTCTAGTTTATACCAATTAATATAGATTCATGAGTGATTTTTTACTTACTGTGAGTATGCTTGCTGGATTATTTATGTCAGATGCATTATTCTTAGTATATAGTACTTTTATAAAGTTTTATAAAGTTTTCTCATTTTTCCATCTAAGACTATTTATGTCACCACTTAGAAGTCTCCTTTGCTAAGCCAACCTTAGTTTTTTGGATTGGCTATGTTTAGTCATCACTTATACTTTTTTAAGCTATTCACTTCGTACATAGTCATTATAATTTTCAAAAATCTGTGCTTTATACTTTCTCACCCACTTATAGTCAGCCTTATAACATTACATAATAAAACAATTTTATCAAATAAGACACCATGATAATCACTTACACTATTTTCTCAATATGTGTCCCCTACTATTTTTTTCTTACAATTGATTTGTCTCTTCCATGGTAGATATTAACTGTTTTCTTGAATGGTGGACTAATAGCTTTTCAAACTATTGCTTTATTTTCTCACATCATGGATTTTTGTAAAGCACTTATTTTCTTTCTTTCTTTCTTTCCCAATTCCCATATTGCCAATCACTTAATGTTTGTTGTTTTGTTTTGTTTTCCCTTTCCTTTTTCTTTTAAATCCACCTTACACATGTTTTTTTGTTGTTGAGGGAGCCTACACGTGGCAGCATGGTCTAAGCAGGAAAGGAAAAGGAAGTTATTAATGTTCTTTTTTGGCTGCCTGCAATAATAAATCATAACTTGCCATTCCCTAACTGGTGGCTGGAGACTTAACTTCATAAATGCATGTGACCCAAGAAGTTTCAGTTTACATACCCTGTCCTTTGGTGTTCCTGCCCATGGAGAGCTTTTCCTTCCTGAAATTAGACAAAGGTTGCAAGAATTGAAGCTAAGGCTTCAAAGCACAGGAAAAGAGAATGTTGTCTTATCCTGTTGCTACAGTGGAGATCCAGCTGGCCATGTTTACCTAACCAGGGTGTGAGACTGCATGTCATCTGTGAGGGGCTCAGCCCAGTACTAAGGCTCACTCTTAAGTTTTGAACTTAGGAACTTTTGGAAATAATTCTTATATGTTTTCCTACATGATTATCTTTACATCTATTTGGGTTTGGGATATATGCTCAAATCACTAAACCTTTGCTAGAGTAACATTTAACTTCCAAGCTATACTAGACTGCATGGTCATCCTATTTATACCTGTTTTTCCTTTAAAAACATTTAGGCAAACCCAAATCACTTTACAAAGGAGAGGGGAGATGGATAGCAGTTGTATGACACCTGAAAATTACTACCCTGTATGAATATTTATGCAACTGAAGAACCCATAGTTACCATATCTAAAAGGAAGGATACATTTTAGAAATTAATGTGAAGGTACTAATAATAGATAATGGCTGACATTATTGTTTGCTTACTATAAACCAGGCACCATGCTAAGACATTTACATGCCTTATTTCATTTATCCTTCAGCGACCCTGTGAGGTAACCATTACTGTTATTCCCATTTTTCTATTTGTACAAGGATTAATAGAAATAAAGATCTAAATACATCTAATTCCAAAGCTTATACATGCTTTCAACTATAACACTATACTGCCTTCCTCTGGACATATTTTATAACATATTTTAAAACATAATCAAATACATGTCCTCTGTGTAGAAAACAAAGTGTTGAAGGGGACTCTCTTTCCCCTAGCTTGGCACTGCTAAGTCATAGCTCTGTGCTTTGTTGCTAGCCCATCTAATTCTGAAAGGATTCACTGGTGGTAGAGCTGCCACTGTATGGCTTCAACAATTCTGTTTTCATTTTCAAGTGCATGGTGCTATGACTGGTCCGGTATTCTGATTGCAGGATTTAAACAGGCACAATAATCAGCTTTCTACTCTTTAGCCAGATGGTTATAGAAGTGTTAGACACATACGCAAAGGAAAAAAGCACTTCATAGATTTTTCCTTTATGGATCTATAGTTTTTTAAAATAACGTTTGTCATTAAATGCATTTATAAATTAAGCTTCTTTTCGCTTCTTCTGAATTTAGAGGGTAGAATACACTCATTTACACATATGAATTAGTTCACATTGTGTGTTTCTATGAGATCACCTATTATAAAAATTTTGTACTATGTGCCAGGTCCTCTGTTAATTGCTTCTGTTTAGTTCATTTAATACTCCGATGTGACTTAAATGCATTTATCATTTCCCATGATGAAACTGAGGCACAGAAAACATTGAAATAATTTACTCAAGGTATCATAACCAGAAGCGGCAGAGCAGGGATTTGAACTCAGGGAATCTGACTCCAAAGTCCTTGAACTTAACTACTGCACTACTTACAAATACTGCTTGAAAGCTTCTACTTTCACAACAACAACAACAAAAGGAATGCCGTTTAGAAGTGTGAACTGTGAGTAGCATGTGAGAGGTGAATGGCATATTTGTCTGAATTTCCTGCTGAGCAGTTTAGCCTTCACATTTCATCTACTGAAGTATGTGTATCTCATTATAATGACTAGAGGTGCTTCAAGAGCCTTGGTTGACAATACCAAGGTTTTAATGTTGCAGCAAAGATGAAATTAGCCCTGTGAATAGCATGCTATTGAGGAAGACTTATACAAAAGAATCTTCAGGAAGAATTGGTTAAAAAAAAAAAAAAAAAAAAAACATGCACAGTCTCTGACATTAACAGAAAAGACTGCCAAACCGAGTCCCATCTGATTAGTCATCTTGGTATAGGGTACACTTTAACCCCATGGGCCATGTGGCCATGTGCCGGGGGATGTACAGTCAGAAATGTAAAGTGATAGGAAAGGTTTGTGGTAAAATATTACAGTTTATCAAACCACATAAAGACTACACTCAAGTAAAAGCACTAAGTGTAATTATAATCTGCATAATGAAGATGTAAAAAGATACAACCTTTGAAACAACTTAATCTGGAATCTTAGCTCTAGAGGGAGCTAATCTGTTTGTTTATATATATATATATATTATATATATATATTAAGGCATCTCAAATCTCGACTGTGCTATTAACCAGAGTGATTTCATTCATTCTCATACAATAGGAATGATCCTCAGATTTATAAAGCTACAGTAATGTTAGATCCTAATCTGAAGGAAACATGCATTATTTGATTTTCTTTTAGAATATCCTTTCCTGTACAAGTGATTCACATGCTGTAACTCTGACAGTACATATGTGTAACACATGTCAGAATTTTAAAATAAGGTAATGCCTTTCACTCATGTGAACATTTTAAAATATTTTCCTCAAAAACATGTTTATAGTATACATGCAAATATAGATATGGGTATTCATGCGCATTCACAAAATCCTTAACCCAATCCCACACTGGCCTTTTTTCAGAAGACCTCCTTGGACTCTAAAATATAAGGAGAAGTAATTAGCCCCAGTGCCATGGCTGCTGAGCCACAAATATGACACATTAAATTATCCATTTCTTCTTTTAGGTTAGGGTGAAAAGGCAACCCATTTCAGGGTTCACTTCTCATTTAGGTTGGGAGTATTGAATTGAGTTGAATTCATAATTCACAAAACTCAAGACCCTGGGCTAGAGATATGAAACCGTTGCCAAAGGCTGTATGACAGAGCATCCCCATAACATCAACATCTCCTTGCCTTCAAAAGCTTATCTTCTAAGCCAGGACAGGTGGACGACATTTTTATTTAATTTAATGGAAGTAAAAGAGCCTGTGTTTTCCTTTGCTGAAAGTAGGTTCACAATAGACTTATGGAAGACATGGAATCAAGGGGGAAATCACAACCGTTTATAGGTACAGAAAGGAAATCAAGGAACTTTTAGGGTGACAGGATGAATTTGGATTTGATCAGGTAGTTGTGAAAATAGTGGCAAATCTATCATTTGAGTGCTTAGATGAACAGAAAATGTCTGCACGATTTCTGAAAAGAGATGGCGAGCAGCCCTGTGAAGGGCCACAGTGCACAGAGAGGAGGAAGGGTAGCCGCTGCAGACCCTCACCCTCCAATACCTCCCCTCTGATCCTCTGGTCTTCGTCCTATCAGACAGTCTTACATACAATCCGATACGTTCACTTGTCTTGTCACAGTTATTTGATTTTTTAACTCTTACTCTTAATCTAGAAGAAAAAAATATTAATATAAAGATAAGCCTGCATACATATGGGATGCATATTTTATCTGTTCAAAGTACCTGATATTTATTAGGTTAGCTAGACTTTTGTCAGACTGCAAACATGTAATACAGTGAGGAAAACAGATTATTTATGTTTAGACTAAGATGGGAGGAATATGAATAGATAAGTGGGCATAATTAAGAAGAGGAAACAAAAAATAGAGATAGAAGCAAATATTTTGTATTAATTCTCAAATCATCAATATGATTTATAGAAAAATCTAGTTTTCCCTCTTATCCTAGACAGCATTTATTTTACACTTGATCTTGGCTAAGTGTAATAAGCATTTATTTTAGACCTATATAATATGTTTAAATGCTGTTGATTGTCAGTTTTTGCTCATAGCTTATTTCTATCATGGCATGATTTTAAGAATTTCAACAGTGTCCTATTCCTTACTAATCTGGATTTAGACTATTTTTACCAGTTTTTTTTTTAAATGTCCAAGTCAATGGAATACTGTATATTTGAAAAGGGAATTTATCAGATGAGTTCTTTTATGTAAGACTATTTTGATATATTACTGAGAAATGGCCTCTATGTGATAATAATGAAAAATTACAGAACTTACCACTATGGTCAAGTCATAGTTGTGCCACTTTGTACCTGTGTAGTCTTCAACCAGTTTCCTAACCTGTCTCAGCCTCAGTTTTCTCATCTCCAAATGGGGAAAATAATACTAAGCTTTGAATACATTTCAATATCATTTGAAAGCAAAGTGAATGTTTTCTTTTTGAAATCTGTGGAGTATGATTCAGATACAAATATGTATTATACATACACAAACATAAACAAACAATATTTTAATTGCATCTTTACCACAATTAGCCTTTTATGTCCTGGAACTTTAGGACATTGCTATCTGGAGTGACAAAAAATTTTTTTCTGGGAAGTGGATGTGGCTCAAGTGATTAGACTCTTGTCTACCATATGGGAGGTCCTAGGTTCATTGTCCCAGAGACAAAGAGGAGAGGCAATGAGAGACACAACAGACCAGGGAGCTGAGGTGGCTTAAGTGATTTAGTGCCTCTCTCCCACATCAGAAGTCCCAGGATCGGTTCCCGGTGCCTCCAAAAGAGAAGACGAGAAGAGAAGACAAGCAAACACAGAGAGCACACAGCAAATGGACAGAGAGAGCAAGACAGCGAGCACAAAAACAAAGGGGGGAGGGAATAAATAAAAATAAAATAAATCTTAAAAATTTTTTTTCTCAGTTTTATCCAACTCGATACCATTCTGATAATATTATAAACAAAACTGAATGCTATCCTTTCTTTTTGAAAGATTGGTATAGCTGTTAAATTGATCTAAAGTGTAATTGTTCAAAGGGATCCCTTCATAATTCATTCAGACATACATAGAGACATTTATATCACAGGGCCTTATCATTTTAGAGACTAAAATCCCTTTGAAAATCTATGAACTCTAAGGACTGTCTCTACAGAAAATCACACAGAATTTTGCAAGGAATTTCAAGGTGTTCACATCGATGCATCCTAATTAAATACCACCATCTCCAACTTCGATTGACATTTAGTAGGATTTGTTGATCTAGCTTCCTCCCTTTACGATTTCTGGATTTTCCTAGACTATTATGGTCTTGTATTATAGACTATTATAGAAGTTGTTTTCCTGTCCAACTGTGTCTTCACCCATTCCTTGCTTAAGCTATATTCTATGTGTGTCTCTTAAACCTAATTTCTGCCTTCAGTCCATACCCACCATCACCACTTACCAGCATTTTCATCATGTTCATTTGCAGTGGAGGTGGTAAGGGAGGGAAGGGGGGCTATAAACCAGGCTAACAAATGCAAGCAGCAGAGGCTTGGGACAGAAATGGCAGTTGCAAATAGTTCTAGTACTGCTAGATTAGGTTGCACCAAGGCTGAAACAAAGGTAAATAGTCTGGAAGGCTAGACTGAGATTTTCACCAATTCACAATTCTGCTAATATTAACAGTCAAATATTTGAAATTCTTTGTTCCTGGGTTCATTTGTAAACAACTCTTTGCTGAGATCCTCTGAAACTTGGCTAATCCCCACCTCTAATAATAAATGAAAGTGCTGCTGCCACAGACAGGGCAAAAGCTGCCACGGGCAGGGCAGGTCGCCCGCAAATGGAGCGCAGCCAGCCACCCGCGAACTGAAAGCCCGCCGTGAATGGAAGCAGAAGCCGCCCACAAGCGGGGAAAGCCGCGCCTGCGTGGTGACCAGTCTCGGCGCGTCGCCGCAGGGGGCAGGAAGGGGAGATATGTAATAAAATAAATAAATCTTTTAAAAAATAATAATAAAAAAAATAAATGAAAGTGCTTTCTAAATTGTAAAGGCCTACGACACTGTCAGGGAGTATCATACTGGGCTGTGATGTGATTTGACATTATGTAAAGAAATTTGTACACCATCAAATCCAGTATAATGAAGTGAAATGTCAGCCAGATAGACAAACAAACCACAGTCTTTTTCTTCTAGTAGTTCATTTAACAACTCTGTATTTTTCCATAGTTCTAGGATTTTAACCCCAGATTTTCTAATTTGCACTAACCCCTCAGCTGACTCATTAATTTTATCTCATTTTGCAAATGGCTCTCAGGATTTAGTTTCTTCAAGACACTGCCTTAAATAAGTCTGTATGTGTTAACAACAATCACCACAAAATCCAGATCAAATATTTTAAAATGCAGAAATATTCTTATAATACAAGAGAAACATATTCTTATTTTGTAACTTCATCTAGATCACTAAAAGAGTTACTGTTTAGAAAACGAGAGTAAAGTCTTCATGAGCCAAGTAGATTCACTATTGTGGAATTTTGTTTTGTATTGTCTAGTATCAGTTTAATTTTTTATATTCTAGTGCCACTGTGATCCAATGAGAATCTATTTTTAAAATAAAATCCAAAAGGAGGTAGCATACTACTTAATAATTAATGTGAAGTATTGAATTAGAGTATTATTTTTTGCTTTTAAAAATATTATTGGTATTGTAAGGTGAATTTTTTGATGTTAATAACCAACATCATAAAATTGATTTTAAAATTTCAATATTATACAAGCAGAAAGCACAGGGCTCAAAGACTTAAGGTACAGAAATGCTGCTGTAGCAGCATTGATAGTGGATTCAATTCCCATTAGGTAGTATTCAGTGAGAAGGTATGTGCATATGCAGAATTTAAAGAAATTAAAAAGTGCAAGAGACATTTTTAATTCAGAATGCCAGTAGGCATCATTTAGTATCAGAAGCCTGGTCTGCAGGGTTCTCTGTATCAACTTTCATAGACCATTCAGATTTCCCCTGCTTTTTTATAGTACAGTATTATATTTTTTGATAGATAATTCATAGAATGAATAAAAAATGATAGAGAAATTGCTTGTCGATAGAATAATTAAAAGGGAAAAAAAGTGTCTGATGCAAAGAAATAGTGAGGGTGTTACTATGAAATTCAAGACTAACATTTATTGTATTTTACTGTAATTTTTTATTAAGCTGTTTTACATTTGTAGTGTCAAATTAGGGTCACTAGTGTTGGTAGATTAAATCCTCTTTCTATTCTTTTGATGTAAAACTATTATTTTTCAATGCCTTTATCTTGCAGACCACTGATGAGTTCTTCAGTGTCTTCAAGCCAAGCTACTGTTTTTTTTAATCATTTAATTTTATAGAAATAACATTCTTTAGAAAGATGTTAAAGTGTAATCGTTTGTTGACATGAAGGAATATATTAGAAAGCCAAGTGATATTGACGAGCTTTGAAAAGAAAGACTTTGTGGGTATTTAAAACACCAAGGAATTACAAGAACGTGGTGAAGAGCAGGCTTGTTAAATTGGAGACGTCAAAGCAAGATCTTTCTCCACTGATGTGCTATCCACTGAAAATTAGTAGAAGTTAGTTCTAAGTAGCTAACAGTGAACCCCGGGTACTAACTTCCCTGAAGCACTGAAACAGAGTGTGGTGGAAGAAACTGTAAAAAAAAAACCCTCAGGGATTCCTCCTTTTTTTCCCCTGTGATCCCTTTAATCCTTGAATTGTCAAACCACATGGAAAATAATAGAGCTGTGCCGTTCTAAGACTTAAGTGGTATTATCTTTTTAAAAGAAAATATTAGGTCTTTTCAAATCTATGGATAAGAATAGGACATGTTTTCAGTGCAGAAAAGAGTAACTTTGAACCAGAGGTGCATATTGCTTTTTCACTTTTAATATAATATTATTACCTATGACTAAGCAGGCTGCACCCAGTAGGAAAAAAAAGTATAACCAATATTTTCTTTTCCTTTTTTAAAACAGATGATTCAACGAGAAGCAGATGTAAAAAGCAAGGTAACTGCTGTGGCGTTGACAGACTCTGTTCACAATGTGTGGCATCAAGAAGCTGGCAAAACGATTCGAGAATGGATGAGAGAGGTGAGACTAGATTTCTTTAATGCTGAGATGAATGGGTGTGAACCTTTATATCTTGAGCCCCCACCAACTTATATCACCTCCCACCCCTATTCTCCATTTCTAGAGGCAGAACATTTAGCGGGAATAGAAAAAACTAGACATGATTGAAATCATAATAGAAAACCCTTCTAAAGGGCAAATACTTTTTGGAAAGCCCTTTTATTCTTGCTACAGAATATTATATATGCATATAATATACAATAGGAACTTTTGCTGATGAAGTTCTCAAGGTTTGGAGATTCTGATTCCCTGATGTTTAGTTTTGTCACCAGCCATTTAGTACCAGTGCTGCTTAATTACTAGAAGTTTAATGTACACTTGGTCTCGTCCTTGTCTACTTAAAAGGCACTCAGTGGTTACCACTCTTAAATGGATTGGCTCACGACTGCCAGTTGGGGGAGAAGTAAAAAGCTGAAATAGTGTTAAGTCGGACTCTTCAGCTAGGGGAAACCCTGGGGCTGGCCATGATCCAACCTCAGGCTAAGAAAGCTTCTTTTCACACTTCCGGAGGGGTAGTAAACCTGAAAACTAACAAGGACTCATTGAACTAGAGCCCTTTTTGTTGTGGTGGTGGTTGTCTTAACTTTCAGCCCATTATATCTTTCATTCCTATGATAGGTAACTGGCTGATTTTTTGAAAATTTATATTTACCTCTCTGGTATTATAAGCAACTGATACCAGCAATCCCATGCCATAGTAATTGTTTAGTCAAATTGTATGCTCAGAATTATATGAATGATCTGGTTGACCTTCCTAGTTTTCTCCCAGTTTTTATTAAAATACTCAGAAATTTATTTAGCAGACCTCTCACCAGAGAACTCTATAGTGGGTAGATTGTACCAACCTCATGGTGACACTGTAAGGACCAGAAAGTAAATATTTGGAAAGAGTTTTGAATAGATGGAAGAAATAGGCTATGTCATCCCGTGGTGCTATCATAATATCACTGTTAATATTGTTGTTGTTACTCTCCATTATAAATATTTTTACTCCATTCCTCATAATACTGTGAACATAACAGAACTGTTTTTCTTCTAATCTATTCTATCACTCAGATGTTTTCTGACCACATTGCTTTTTATAGTTCTCCTTTCATAATGTATCTGATCCTTAATTGCCTTTTCCAAGAGTCAAAATGTTTTCAAAAGGAAGTTCATGTATTTCTTGCTTATAACTAAATTTCTTGCCTATACTATTTATCTGTCCCAATGAATACATATATAAAGTATAATCCCAGCATTAAATACATCATGAGGTTAATAAATGAGCTGTTAGGAACCCATTCCTAGACATAACTAATAGAGAATTCAGTATTTGTCTCTAACTAGAAGCATGCTTATTCATCATTTTTTATTGGGAGTTCATCATGTAAGCTGCATTCCAGGTGACAAATACAACAAATCCATTTAGATTTATTTTTTAAGTATTTCTAAGAATGAGTCTTATTTCAAAAATAAGAGTATATTAAACTTTGTATGTTTTCATCTAAGTGACTAAAAAAGGCAAGATTTGAAGTCATCTTAATTTAATCAAAGGTACCACTAATTGTTTTGCAATTACAGATTTTATAAAATTAATAAAATTTTATAAATGCCATAGTTCTTGAGTAGTTCTTTCACTTCTTTCAACTACCTTAGGGAAGCAGAGTAAAGAGTTTTGTATTTTGTTTTTGTTTTTTTTTGTTTTTTTTTTTTATTTATTTTTATTACATATCTCCCCTTCCCCCCTCCGTTGCGGCGACGCGCCGAGACTTGGTCACTGCGCAGGCGCGGCTTTCCCCGCTTGTGGGCGGCTTCTGCTTCCATCACGGCCGGCTCCAGTTCGCGGGTGGCTGGCTGTGCTCGATTTGCAGGCGACCTGCCCTGCCTGTGGCAGCTTTTGCCTGTCCGTGGCAGCTTTTTGCCCTGCCCACGGCGGCTCCGGCCCGCCCATGGCGGCTTGCCATTCTCAAGGCGGTCTGCCCGCTAGGAGAGGTCCCCGGGAACCGAACCCAGGGCCTCCCATGTGGTTTCCCAGCGAGCTCTTTATCCACTGAGCTATCTAGCCGGGCCCAGGAAATAAGCTTTTAACCAT